>JARFOD010107298.1:0-15820 GCA_031763545.1 Mopalia muscosa
GGGTATTTCACTCATATGAGGGCGGTGTTCTTCGAAACAGTGAATCCATACACAGGGGTATTTCACTCATATGAGGGCGGTGTTCTTCGAAACAGTGAATCAATGGGCAAATTACCAGTCGATCAATTATTCACATTTATAGACATACTTGTTGGTTAATTTCTAATTCTTGATCAATTCATTTTTCAATATTCTTTAAAAATAACATTAACAGTTGTATATTTATTTGAGTTAATAGTGTTGGAAAACGTGGAGGTCATGAAATTACGAACACCTCATACACATTTTAAACAATCAATCAATCAACCAATTAATCAATCAATCAATCAATCAATCAATCAAAACCAACCAACCAACCAACCAATAAATCAATCAATCAACCAATTAATCAATCAATCAATCAATCAATCAATCAAAACCAACCAACCAATAAATCAATCAATCAATCAAAACCAACGAATCAATCAATCAATTAATCAATCAATCAATCAATCAATCAATCAATCAATCAATCAATTTTTATGTTTATCTTCCAGCTATCGATGGAACATTCCTTTAACTATTGTGAGCAACATCCACGATGATTTTGACACCAGAAATATTTTCCGGCTCAATCTAACAGAAGGTATATTTTTGGCTTTTTTATATATTTATTGTAAAGATAGAAAATCCATGGCTATGTCTAATTTTTATTATATTGATCATTGGCCTGATTTATTGACAAATGTTTAAATTCTCATGGGGGTAGGTAAAAATTGTCTTTTTTTCATTGGTAACAGGGACCTTTTATTAGATATAATGATACTCTGAGGATCTATTTAATGATCAAAAAGGGTTTGCCCTCTGGCCCATGGCGTTCATTATGAAGGTATCAATTTGCTATTTTATGTATTGAAGAAAGATTAGTATTCTAGGTTTATCATAATACTTCACATTTTATGGTTGTGCTGGTGTCAGTTATTTGTGGGATACACCGCCATAATATAAGTGAAGGACTCTTCAAGTAGGGTAAAGTGCGCTTACTAAACTGAACCTGCTTCAATGTAGGCCTACCGTTCACCGGATTGAGTCCGCCTGTCGACCATCAGGTATATGAGCCAGTCACACGATGTGGCTCCGGCAATCGTGAGGGCGTTTTTTTTTAGGTTTGCTCGCGGTTTTCCACCGTCATAAGACTGTGTACAGTGTGAAGTGGAAAATCCGTCATCATATTAGTGAAAATACCCTTGAGTTCGACATTAAACCCCAATCAAACAAACAAACAAAAAAAAAAATCAAGTAGGGTAAAACACATATAAATCAAACCCTCCGACTGAAGGTTCAATGTTTCTAGTATAGACATCCTGCTTTATTTTCCAACAGAGAAAACCAATATACATTGTACGGTTGTATTAGTGTCACAATTACTGTTGAATGCACCGCTGTTATATGAGTGAAAACTTATTTGATAACACTTATTTAATCTGTCAACCCTGAGAAGTCTGAAAATCACCTTTCCGACTGAAACTATTACAGGCCTGCATTGATTGGTGTCTCAGTGGTCACCGTGTCAACCCTAAATCCCTACTCCGATATTGTTATGGTAGTCCTTCTGTTATTAATTGTTATGATGGCGCTTTATTGCCTTATTCGCAATATATTTGCAGGTATATGAGCCGTACATTCTTAAAAAATAACGTACACTTAAACAATGGTGTGACGTCACAACTATCGTTTAACTATTCTTTTCTACTCTCTTTTCTCAACTCTATTCGCTTCCTGGCTTTCAACGCGTTTAGATCTACGGAACTAAAAAGCTAATCCCTAATGGTCAATTCTAGTTACCTATAACTCCAAGAATTGCCTGCTCTCTGATTGGTCCCTCAAATCTAAACAATAAAACAAACACATCATAACACTATATTGCTCACTAATTTAAATAAAAATTACAGATATACTTGTTAACATGTGTCTTAAAAGTAAAATTCTTGTCATGTGACATTATTTATTTCGATTCAGAGGACCGAGTGATTTCTAACACAAGCCTTATTCCTGAAAATGTGCCTTCCTCATGGATTATTGGCAATGCTAAACAGTACGGATATTACAGAGTTAATTATGACCTACAGAACTGGAACAATCTGATCGCACAACTAAACTTAAATCATTCTGTAAGTAAAAATATATATTTTGCTGAAACTGTTTTTTGAAGCACGCTGTCCTGTAAAGACAAAGTCGTCTCCATTTCAAATTTTTTTTCTTAATAATGTGATGAAACTTGGCTATGGCTATTATTCAATATCTGAAATTAACTTTCTAACATTATGGAAACGCTTGCCATCTTGGTTGTTCTATTGTCAACTATTTTTGTCATGCATGTGCCCTTTAATATAGTGTAAAACACAGATCAATAAATCAATCAATAAAAAAAATAAATGTCTTTCTACATATTTAAGGTGTATCTACAAATATTTACTTTCATAATTTTCAGTAACACATTCTTATTGTACTTTTCTACCCAGGTAATTGATCCAATTAACAGAGCTCAAATTATCAACGATGCTTGGAATTTAGCTAAGTAAGTACAACACGAAATTTTGTTTAGTTTTCTTCATCAGTTAGTTTGTATAAAATGTTAGGCATGTCTTAAAACCACGACCAAGCAAACTGAACAATATAAGCTTAGATCTTGCGCATGTGGTAAATTTTATTTCTATTTCTATTTTTTTAATTTTTTTTGGATGACGCTGAAATATGCCCAGGTGACATAACGATAAGATTATTATATCACTGCTGTCATTTACCTAAAAAACAAAATACTCCATGATGTTAAACATTGTATGCGCAGTTTCTCCTCGATATCAAATTATGTTGATAATTAAGTTTAAAACCAATTCGTCTGATAGATGTTTTAATTTATCTTTTTATCAGGGCTGGGTTACTTGATCTCACCATTGCGCTCGACACTGTGGGCTATCTACAACAAGAAGAGAGTTATGTCCCTTGGTCAGCAGCCATCGATGAATTAGCTTTTGTTGATGTGATGTTATCAAAGACAGCATCATACGGACCCTTTTCAGTAAGATAAATTTTAGACATAACGAAGAAGATTATTAGAGAAATTGATGAATTTACGTCACAGTTTTCCCAGCTGGTAAAATAAAAATACTCACCGAAAAATCTGAAAATATGATACACGTACACAGTACAGTGGTTATCGTGTCTGATCACTGATCATCTGTATATTTATCACTCACAGATTTTAGTTCCCCACAGTTTTTTAAATATCCCTCCTATTTCAACACCATATTTATTTAAAGCAGATTAAGGAGTGAACACTCTGTCTGGAATACCCTTCAATCAGTTCAGTGTGTATGAAATGGATGAACGCAGCACAAAATCCACAAGTTGGTAGTTGGGTATGTGTTAATATTACCCATTCTTAGCTTGGAGCTGAGTGGTAACATGAAGCCGATCTGTTTGAGATAACCTAGCATTACGGCCTGTTGTTGTCCTGTCGTCTCTTGCCTTCCCAGCCAGCACGCTCATGTGAGACCCATAAGGGTAATGCTTGGGCATTGGTGGCGTTGGTGGGCATGCACAAAAGGAAGGGTAATTCGTGGGCTTAATGTGGGAACCACATGGGCTGCCCATGAAATGTGTATAATTTGTTTTTTCATGTTAAAATAAACATAAAAATAAATAAAAAATATAAAACGTGTAAATTAGTATAAAAAGTACTGAAAAGTACCGTGGGCCTGAGATGTGCTTGCCCAGTCTAGAGAAAATGTGCATGATTTTAGTAAGTGGTAGAATCAAGATTTACTGCCTTTGTTGAGTGAGTGTTCTATATATTATCTACTAGATACAGTAGCCTAACCTGCGGTTCTATATAAATCAGGCAACCCTCATATGTCCTACAAAGGCCCCACAGACAAATCCATGCTGTGCCCATATAGTAGCCCATCAATCATTGTTGGCTGGGTGTCCTGGGTGATTTCCTTCTCCTATTGAGCTGGCATGCCGTCATGTGAGTGAACATACTTAAGTTTGGCGTTGAACGTCAATCAAACAAACAATGATTTATGATTTTGTATATTGTAGATGTTCATGAGAGATCTTGCTGAGGGACCATATAACAGAATCGGATGGGGAGAAACAACAAACCATCTCACAGTGTAGGTTATGGGGCAGTATTAGCCTCATGTTAAAAATCAACTTGGTCAGATTATATCAAGTCAGCATTCAGAAACTCCAAGAAACTAGGAGTCATCTGTATGTCGGCATTGAATCTTAGATGCTTTCTTGTCGAGTACTTGATATATTTGCTCATTGATAATGATGTACACTTAAAGCCATGAGCAATTTTAATTTGATCACTCATCAAATACTGACATAACTAATCGTTAAAACTGAGGTCTGCAATGTTTGCCTGCATCGAAAAACGTGTATTGTAGGGATTTTTGGTAAAATACCGAAAATTGTGCTGGTGGTGTCCGGCGAATTACAACAGTATAAATACGCCAGGACTATTAAATGGAGTTGTACAGCTGCAGGTCAATGCAATTGTTTTAAAATATTGACTAGAAAATGTATTAATCATACATCCTTGAATTATTTGACAAACAATCCACACTACATGCTTATCCTACCAGAACACAAAAGTTAAACCTCTATAGACCATTTTACTGTATCTGTATTTATTTATATAAATGATTTGTAATACTTTTTGTTGTGAAATAAATAAATATATTTTAATATTTTGGATCAAAAATTGAATCCATTTTATGTTGACTCTCATAACAAATTTGGCATCTGTAACCAGCTGAATCATTCTGTAACTAAGGCATGAGTGTAGAACTCATTGTCATTTGACTTCCTGGGAAGAACATGGTGGCGTGGGCTACTCCCAAAACAATCCTATTCCCACAAGAGTTTCTATAGTGGACGAGGCTAAACTGAGCTTTGAGCAACCGGCCCAGTAAATAAAGAAAGTGCAACAACAAGATGGCTCTGTGTCTATCTTAGAGTCAATGATTCGTATCAAAGGTGTAGCTCTGCATTGGAAATCGAGAAGGTCCTAACGGCTTTAAGATGAGATAACAAGTCAAAATATTGATTTTAACAGAGTGGTGTTTTTTCTCTTCCATATTACAGGTATGTTAGAGGATTGGTATTCAATAAAGCTTGTTCCTTTGGTGTCCAGGATTGCATAGACAATGCTGTAAGGCTGTACCGACAATGGATGGATGATCCTTCTGGTCAACCGTAAGTATGAATTGTCCGTGTTATTTAAGAACATTTTGTAAAAATAAGGGCTGTACTCAGTGGAAGTACCGAGGGACTTAGATAGTAGTCTGTCAATCCAGCCTTCTGGTCAAGCATAAATGTGATTGTAAACGTTCATGTTGTACTCATTTAAAGTTCCCAGGGACTTAAATGTAGATAGTAGTCTGTCGATCCAGTCTCCTGGTCCAGGGTAAATGTGATTTTTCAGTTCCTGTTATTTGATAAAAATAAGGGCTCTCAGAGTCTCATGGTAGACTTTCAAACCTTACTCCTGGTCCACTGTTAAGTGTGAGTTTTCAGTTCCAGTTACTTACTAAAAATAAGGGCTCTACTCAACTGGAGTACCCATCGGGGACTCATATGGTAAAATGTCAAACCAGTTCCCTGGTCAACAATAAGGAGGATTGCTCTTTTATTTACAGTAATACGCTACGATAATATGCTAACTATTGGGAGTTGAGCCAGAACGCTATTGAAACATGCATGTATGGGAACGCATAAGTTTTTCAATACACTTTGACCTTTTGGTAAGGGTTAGCAGGGAGCCCCTGTTGACCGTGGTTCTCTCAGATCTTAGTTGCAACTTGTCAGCGGTGGTTTTCTTGACCCATATGACTGAAATAGCCTTTAGTACGGTGTTAAACCCCACCAAACTAAATAAACAAACATTGTTCTTTCATATTAGGCTTTTTGGGGGGGTTTAATGTCAATATATTAAGCATTCTTTACATACAGATCTCTTGTAAGGTGCCCTAGCTTTGACCAAGGACTGTGTTTTTGTTTTTAGTTACACCAACGTCATTTAAGGGAAAAACACGTAATCACGGCATAAAACACCAACCAATCAATCAATCAATCTTGAAAAAGTATTTGGCTTGTTTGGGCTCTGTTTCCGGGAAGTGAGCTACAAAGTGATAGGAGCTCAAGTCCAACATAATAAGATGAACAAACTTGGTAAGGGTAACAACTGCTTAGTTTATTCAACATTCAATAAGAAGTTGTTATCCTTATCACTGTTATTGTTGTTATCACTTAAAGACGATATCAAACAAAATTGCCATGAAGACAAGCAACAGAGGTTTCTGTTCTATTGTGACTATTTACTTAAGTGTGCGATCACTGATAAGAATCAAATACACTACTGACAATAACAAGACAGGAGACTCAAGACAGGACAATCACAAGACATAATACAGACATACCAAACACAGAACGGCTTTGGAACGGCACCAAAGCAACAGGAAACTCCCTTGCAGCTGTTCGCCCAAAGCAATTGGGTACTCTGCAATAAAAATTAACAAATGTGAAAGATTGGGCACTCTGCAATAAAAATTAACAATGTGAAAGATTGGGCACTCTGCAATAAAAATTAACAATGTGAAAGATTTTCAGAAATCAAGGTACATGTAGAACCGTTACCCTGTGTCAAATAAACCCTGGAAGCCTGTCTATTTATATTCTATATTTATTCTTTGTTCATCCGATGTTGGATCAACATGATTAAATCCCAATTACAGATCATTGGTCTGAATTATTATGGGAGGAAAACTGGGTAGTAAATGAACCTAGAAAACCCACGACCTTCTCCTCGTTGCTTGTATACCGACCCACATGCGGTTCGCGGGAATTGAACCTGCGATCCCAGAGGTGAGAGGGATTTGTGAGGCGTACACTCCAGACCACTCCCACACGGAGGCCCTGACAACATTGTTCAGTCGTTGGCAATAAATTTCCACTCATCGTCTTATTTTATTGTTTTCTGTGTTAGTCTGTTGTCGAAAGAAGGAAACTACCCGATGCTCTCAGAATTTTTGGGCAAGAGTACAGATCTGTTTGTGATGGCTTTGTTCTGGTTCCGGTGAATGATCTGCTTTACCTTTGTTTGCTACTAGTGGCTTCGAATGCGATTTCCTTCACTCATCCGACTGACAATTTCGTCGTTTGATGAAATGTTGTTTAGTACGAAGATGAATTTGACTGTTTGTTTTTTAACTTGAGTATTTCACCCAAAAATATTGGCACAAGTACTGAATTATTTACGCATTGATTTTGGTTTAATCTTTCAGAGTTGATCCGAACTTGAAGTCGTTCGTCTACTGTACAGCTATTCGGGAAGGTGGGCCAGAGGAGTGGGACTTTGCTTATAATCAGTACAAACTCTCGGACGTGGCTTCGGAAAAATCAAGACTTTTATCTTCTATGGCATGTGCTAATGAAGTGTGGATACTTGTCAGGTGAGAAGGAGAGCGATTAAGACACATCTATCGTGTTTTAACCCTCAAAGCTTCAGGACAAGATAAAGCTCGTTTCCGAACATCTACCGCCATTTAAAAAATAAAAATTCTTGATGGATAAAAACAAGTAGTTTATTTAAATTGTGTACATCCAGTATTTTAACAATAATAATAATTTTGGGATAAACACCATGATTATATAAATTGGGTACATCAACCATTTTAACAATAAAACTAATTGTTTTGATAAACACAACAGGTTTATAAATTGTGTACATCCACTATTTTAATAATAATAATTTTTGGATAAACGCAATTGGGTACCTCCCTCATTTTAACAATACTAATACTTTTGGCTAAACATAAGACGTTAAGAATTTGTGTACATCCACCATTTAAACAATAATAATAATTTTTGGATAAACACAACAAGTTTAAAAATTGTGTAGCCTACATCCACCATTTGAACAATAATAATAATTTTGGATAAATACAAGATGTTTAGAATTTGTCTACATCCACTATTTTAACAATAAATATAATTTTGGATAAACACAAGATGTTTAGAATTTGTGTACATCCACAATAATAATAATTATTTGAAAAACACAAGACCTTTATAAATTGTGTACATCCACTATTTTAACAATAATAATAATTATGGGAAAAACACAGGACGTTTATAAATTGTGTACATCCACCATTTAAACAATAATAATAATTTTGGGATAAACGCAACAAGTTTATAAATTGTGTACATCTACTATTTGAACAATCACAATTCTTTACAGATAAAAATAACTTGTTCATAAATTTATACATCTGTAATGTAAAGAACAAGACTTGTTTGTGAACAAAAAACGAATCATTTATAAATTGTGTCCATACATCATTTGAATAACGGCAACATTTTATTGACGATAAAAGCTAAGTGATGAAACCATGAAAAAAATATTTGGCATTTCCTTTTGTTCTGGGCCGAAATCTGCTTTTGACCTATAACCTTACTAATCTATTAGACCTGAGAAATTACCTCCCCTGACGTCTACTTCTGCCATCAAAAAGCTGATATAATCAACTACAATGTAAGATAGTAAGATGCCTGTTATTTCGCATGATGTTGCAACTTTATTGTAAGGTAGGACATGTTTCCTGCACTTTCATTTTGCAGGCTGTCAGTTTTCAGGAAAACTTTAATTGTTAATTTTGCAAATAATAATATGTCAGTCTATGGGGAAAACGAAAAAAATAAAGGTTTATTAACGTCAAACTGTTAATTTTTACTATTACCTTTACTGACCAAGTCATTAATGTGCACTCCTGTAATGCTTCATAATAACGATAGTTTCCAAAAGGAGGTTACTCTGTTGTGATACATAAAAACGCGAAACTCATATTATAATTGTTTATTTGTTTGGGATTTAACAACGTACTTAAGGTTATTTCACTTACCTGATGATGTGCCAGTCAGGATGCTATATGTAGCCCTTTAGCTCTAAGAGCACCTGGCCAACAGGAAGCCTCCCCCTGCCCAGCATTGAATACATCCGTATGCATCATGAATAAAATAACCTCTGCATTGGAATATACCCTTCAGCTATACACAACCGCACGGTGGTGACTTAGTGGTAGCGAGGGCACTTCCTGAACTGAACCTGCTTCGATTTCCCATTCACCGGACCGAGTCTGCCGGTCGAGCATCAGGTTTAAGAGCGAGTCACATGTTGTGGCTCGGCCAATCGGGGTGTTGGTTTTTACTAGGTTTCCCCTCAAATTTCCACCGTTATGAGGCTGTGTACAGTGTGAAGTAGACAATCCGTCGTCATATAATTGAAATACCCTTGAGCACGACGTTAAACACCAATCAAAACATACAAACCCAGCTATACACACAGGAAATTATCAAGCTTGACTATAGGTAAGGAATGGAGTTTCACATCGTGACTTGCCTTTTCTGCAGAAGGTCTTTCCGTCCAAAATTATTAATCGGTACTTTTTCTTCAACTGACTTTTTTCTCTTGATTTGAAGATATTTGCACCGTACATTGATGCCTGAGGAGATTCGAAGACAGGATGCAGTCTCCACCATGAGATATGTCTCCAGAAATTCCATTGGGCGCTCTTTGGTCTGGGATTTTGTGACTGTAAACTGGGAGCTCCTCTTAGAGAAGTGAGTTAATTTGGTTGCTCAAGTTGTTATATAATTGGTTAACAAACACAGGTAACCGTTCACTGGATCGAGTCCGGCTGTCGACCATCAGGTATACATATGAGCAAGTCACATGGTGTGGCTCCGACAATCGTGGGGATGGTTTATACAAAGTTTCCTCTCGGTTTTCCACCGTAATAAGGCATTGTGAAGTATTATGTCGTCATATCAGTGACATACCCTTGAGTACAAAGTTAAACCCCAATCAAACAAACAACCGAACAAACACATGTATGCACCCCTGGCTTTATTGTTGAAATGTTTGGGCTTAGTTCCAGTGGCTTGCGTGTCAGACTACTGATCCTTCTTCAGTCTATCATTTGATCCAGCCCCGTGAGGGAGTGGGTGGGCCATGGCCCTGCAGAATACTCCCTTGGTTTCCTCAGTCGATCATAAGAGGCGAGAAAAGAGGTTGCTTTCTGTTGCTTTGGTGTTCTCAGAGCTAAAGGGTAATGGGAAGCAGATTTGTTCTGTATTTGTGTCCGTCGTCATGTAAGTGCAATACCCTTGAGTATGACCTTAAACACCAAAAAAAATCACTTGATACAAGTGCCGTTGTCACCCATGGCTATACGATTCATGAGTGAGTTCAGTCCCTTTGACGACCTCATAAGAGTGATTCACATGAGGTGGCTCCAACAAGTACTGGGGTGGGTTTTACAAGGTTTCCTCTTGGTTTGTCACCCTATTTTAGTAGGGTACAGTGTGAAATGGTACATCTTTATCATGCAATTGATCAGAACCTTGAATACAGCGTTAAAGCCCACACCATCAAGGAACCAAATCAAAAACCCAAGGGCTGCGGTGGTGGCTCAGTGGTAGCCAGTGCGCTTCCTAAACTGAACCTGCTTTGATTTTCTGTTCACCGGATTGAGTCCGCATGTCGAACAGCAGGTATATGAGCCAGTCACATGTTGTGGCTCCAGCAATCTGGAGGGTGATTTTTAAAGGTTTCCTCCCGGTTTTCCACCGTAATAAGGCTGTGTACAGTGTGAAGTTGACAATCTGTTGTCATATGAGTGAAATACCCTTGAGTATATCAAACACCAATCAAACAAACAACCCCAAGACATTTCCAAGTTGATTGGAGCATTCCTTGATAAATGTTCTATATTTTGACCAAAAATCCTTATAATAAAATTTGAGGACACCTGTCAGATCATAAAAATGTAAAATTTTTATGTGTCAAAATATGTTCTCTTCTTTCTAACATATTTTCCCAAAGCGGTATAATCTTTTTCTTGGAAAACAAATAAAAACATAGATAATAAAAAGCCTTAATTGGGGACTATATGTTTTAATAGTAAGAATGTGAGATATTTCTGTGTAAATTTTTGTGTACAATTTTTTGTGTAATGGTAGAGTGTGCTCTTCCTAAACTGAACCTGCTTCGATGTACCGTTCAGGGGATCAAGTCCGCCTGTCAACTATCAGGTATATGAGCGAGTCGCATGTTGTGGCTCTGGCAATCGCAGGGGTGGTTTTTATGAGGTTTTCTCACGGTTTTCCACCGTAATGAGTCTGTGTGAAGTGGAAATCCGTTCATATAAGTGAAATACCCTTGAGAACGACATTAAACACAAATCAAACAAACAAACAACAAACCCTTGTTTTTCTCACCTTATTAACAACGGCAATGTACTTGCAAATCTTTTGCATGGTTTTAGTTGTATTGTTCTTTTAAGATGTTTTAATTTAACCAACCATAAAAAGAGTTGTTTTTTTCCATTCGTCTCTACAGTTATGGAGGAAGTTCCTTTAGCTTCTCTAACCTTATTGGAGACATCACTTCATCCTTCAATACAGAGGCAGACTTATACAAGGTCAGTTTTTAAATTATTCAAAGTAACAGGCCCAGGGGTACAAGATTTTTTAAGCTATTTAAAATATGCATTGGAAAATTATTGTATTTGAAATGGTGTACCCTGTTGAATTGTGTCTTTTTCTTGGTTCATTTTATTCACTACCCTTTCAAACAAATGGTACTGGAACAATGTGGAAAATAACATAAGGAGGCTGATCTATACCCTGTATAACCGGCTTGCAGTAGCCCATACTGACTGTACCCTATAGCTGGTTCATATAGCAAAGCTTTTCAGGTAAAAGGCTGTGGAGTTAGACTCTAAGACTCACACAAAATTCTATTGATTGATCTGGTCACATGAGCATACAGTCCTCTGTGTAAACTTTTCTCAGCCATTTTGCAAATCTGTGTGCTCATGGGACAAGATCAACCAATAGATTTTTGTGTGAGCCTAGAGTCTAACTCCATGGCCCTCTACACGAAAAGCTTTGCTATATGAACCAGCGTATAGGGTACAGTCAGTTTGGGCTACTGTGGTTAGCTGGTTATACGAGCAGGAAGGAGGGCAATCTTACATCTCACATAATGATTATTTAGAACTGTGCCAACTTGTTCTTCATTTGTATTAAACAAGAATAAAATTATAGTTGTGGGACAGATGTTTCGTTGACGTTGATCATTCCTGCTCCAGTCTCACAGGTCAATGTCCGGCAATTGTGGGGGTCGTTTTTATGCGGTTTTCTCCAGGTTTCCCACCATACTAAGGCTAGATGAAGTGTGAAGTGGAAATCCGTCCTCATATAAGTGAAATACCCTTGAGTATGACGTTAAAAAACCCAATCAAACCAAACAAACATAGGTCAAGGATACTTGAAACCGATTAGTTGTAGTGAATGTGTCCTTGTGCTGACAGCTTCTCTTGTAACTTCTTTGAGAGACATTTATATCCATAAAATATCTTGTTAAGTTTCTCTTGTATTTTGTGGCATTTTTCTTATTAGCGTCCATGGTTGAAGCCCATCTTTTGACCAGATATATGAGCAAAGCCCGCCTCGCCACAGCTGATGACTTATTGCAAGACTGCTTTTGTCTCACACTGAGCAATTAAGTTTGAGGCGGCTGATATTTCTATCACATGACTACTGAATGGCTTGATTTTATGTATAATGACTTTTATTAAAAACTGCCGCCACAAAGGTTACCTTTGATTGTGATCATTATAGGCACAGGCGACGAGCTTGCTTGTTATACATGTGTCAATATTCATTTAATGTAAATCATGTGTCACTGTTACTGATTGGATGAACAACTTATGGTTGCGATTTTCTGACATGCCACAGGTTTGCCGCACAGGAGACAATGATTCGCTGACAATCGACATCTTCTCTAGCCAAAGGTTACATTGGAAGTCCTGTATAATGGAACTCTGCTTTCAAGCAATTGATTAGGAACTTCTACGCATCCAATCGTTATGTTGTGCTCTTATTGTACATTAATTATCTGCCAAGGGTTCAAATACAGAGTAGCTCGGAAAAATCATCCTTGGCTAGAGAAGATGGACAGTCAATGACTAGTTGTAAGATTTCAAGCAAGTTTGTTCCCTTGTGATTAGTCGCCGACAGTGTCTTAGTCACGTCAGAAGTCGGAAGCTTGTCACACACGGAGCGATTAAGTTCCTGGACATTTTAAGTCGCTGACAGAGAATCGATGGGGTATGGCGGGGCTTTTGTCGCGTGATGTGGCTCCAGCTATCGCGGGCGTGGTTTTTTTTCTAGGGCTCCCTCCAGTTTTCCACTGTCTTAAAGCAACTAAAAGTGTAAAATAGAAGATACGTCATTATATAAGTGAAATACCCTGGAGTACGATGTCAAACTCCAATCAAAAAAACTACAATCTTATTGACGCCAATAAATTAATTTGTTTTCCTTTTTTGTCATTGAAAATATATTTAACTTTGTAATTACAGTTGGAAGAATTTATGTCCTCCCACCCCAACCAAGGTTCAGGAGCCAGAGCTTTCCTACAAGCCGTGGAAAAAACTAAAGGGAACATTCAATGGATGGAGGAGAACTTTAACAAAATTACAAACTGGCTCAGCGATAAAGGTTTTAATTAAATAGTTGCATCTCCTATTTTTCACTTTTATAAATGCAGGTGTGTAATTTGTTTCTGTTTTGGCTGAATGAATAAATGTTTATTGTTTATAGAGTATAATTAGAATGTAGATATAAAATATTAAACATATCAAACCAGATTTATCAAAAATGAAATCAATTATAACAGTTACTTATTGTATTTTTTGTCACAATTTGTGTCAAAATAACTGAAAATTGAAACTGCTGTTACTTTTCACAATTGTGTCCTGTAGTCTTTTTTTTGTCTTTTTAATGGCACATGCAAACTGATCTATGTCAGCTTAATTATCCGGAAAGAGGCCAAATTTATGTACAGGGGACTGATGTCAGTCTCACAACATCTGTGGGAATTTGGCCTGTAAGACATAAGCTTTTTCCTGTGTTACTGTCCTATTACTGGTGGATTACACCGGTCATTAGCGAAACACCTTTGAACATGGCGTTAAAAACCAGTCAATCAAACAGTCCGAATCCGATTGGTCGCTTAACATTACCTGATAACACAGGGAATGATTGTTGAAAGAACATCCATATTATTTGGTTTATACAGCTGTCCTTCATTTAAAAAGACACCAACTTAACATCTGGTAGGGTGAGTTTATGTAAATAATCAAGCTTTATGTTTCACTGGGCATCTTGTGTTTGTCATAACTTGATTACATTTAGCAGCAACACTGAATTTTCTTCTTGGCACCTACCATTTAATTTTAAAAAAATAACTAAACACAAAACTGGTATCCATGTTTTTGTAATAATTCTTTTAAAACATTTTTGTTAATTCACTGTGCCTTTTTTGTTTTTTGCTTATGTTGATATTTAGTGGAAGATATCGAACAAAATAATAAAATGCAACATCATAATTTTAAGCACGAAAGAAAATAAGGCTTTTGCTTATTAGGTCACATCATTTAAATATATTCGTATATCAGATCTATAGAAACACATATCAGATCATATTTCATAACAGAACACTTGATAGGTTTGGGGAAAGTCATCGTTTATCCGACAAGTACCATAGCAAGGGACCGCTACAATAGCCCATACTGACTGTACTCTATACGCTGGTTCATATAGCAAAGCTTTTCAGGTAAAGGGCCTGGGAGGTAGGCTCTAGACTCACACAAAATTCTATTGGTTGATCTGGTCACATGAGCATACAGTCCACTCGTCTATACTTTGCTCTGTTATTTAGCAAACCTATATACTCATGGGACCAGCTTTCATGGTCATTGCCTAGTGTATAGGCCTACTGATCTTCCTTCGATGTATTGCATGCTCACAGACTCATGTTTAATTGTTGACCTCAGGTATACGAGGTAGTCTCCCACAGTGGCTCTGGCAATCACAGGTTTTTTTTAATTCATTAAAATTTCCTCACGGTTTTCCGCCAAATATGGCAGAGGAAGAAAAGGACAGTATGTCATCACATAAGTGAAATACCCTTGAGGATGACGTCAAACCCCAAACGAACCAACACACCAAAGCGGGTGTCCAATAAGTTGTGATTCTAACTAAAAATGTCACTATGCAATTTGACGCTTGATCTAACACTATGAGGGTTGTGATTTTATGATTTGGGAACTGTCCTCGGTTGAACTTATCCAACCCCTAAAACCAGACCAGACGTTGTCCAGATTTAGCGAAAATGAGAAAGAAAGCAAGCACAGAAAACGTTGTACATATTGACACTGTCTTTATGAGAGGAATGGTTGTATCCAATATTGATAATAAATGGAAGCTAAAAGGAAGTGAAAAGTGTATGTTTTTATGTAGCTACTGTAAAATAAAACTTTTATAATTGTTTTTTTTTTAATTCCTGTTTTGGCTACAGAGAGGTCCGGTTTTGAACACTCGTTATATTTCTTGAAAAAATTTTGTTTTTATCTGTATACATGTATATAATGTATAGTGGAAAATATTTTTGTATGAAAAAATAAACAGAGCTGATTTCAACAACAAAACTAACCCATATTTGTTTCTTTTTCATACATGCCATTGTTTATGCCTTTCAGACCTGTCCAAATTGACTAAGTTTAGGCGGATCGGTACGCTCGTATATGTACAGTAGCCCATGCTGACTGTACCCTGGTTCATATAGCAAAGATTTTCAGGTAAAGAGCTGCGGAGTTAGGCTCTAGACTCACACAAAATTCTATTGGTTGATCCGGTC
>JARFOD010107309.1:0-15819 GCA_031763545.1 Mopalia muscosa
TTATGGTGCTGGTGAATTTCTGCTTTGGGGATGGTATGGTGCTGGGGAATTTCTGCTTTGGGGCTGATTAAGTGCTGGAGAATTTCTGCTTTGCGGTTGAAATGGTGCTGGAGAATTCCTACTTTGGAGTTGAAATGGAGGGGGTGGTGGAGGGGGCATTGGTTTATTTCCTTCTATTTCTCTTCTGCGATACATGGGTCTAACAGTTGGTAATGAAGCTTGCCTTTGACTAGGGTCATTTATTGGTTGTGTGAACTGAGGCGCTGCCTGGTTTTGTAAGCTGCCATGAGGCGGAGAGAGATCGGGTTGTGACAGAGCCCCAGTAGGTTCTCTTTGATAAGCCGGTGGTCTGACCATGCTATCATGTGACCCGAAAGTCCTTAAACTTATTCCTGATCTGCTCTTATCACTGCTTAAGTCAACACTCCTGTCATCTACGGATGTGTTGGAATAAGGTCCATAGTCAACTGGAGTCCGTCTTAGGGACGATATTTCATTTTCTAGGTTTCTGGGTGGCATAAATTGGTAGGGAGGAGGAGCTTGGTTCCCATGGCGATCATAGTCTGGGCTTGTGGCTGCCGTTTCTGTTGTTTTTTCAGACACATCATCTTCTTCATCATCATCAAATTCGTCTTCTTCGTAATTTTCGTCTTCACCAACTCCCTCGTCTTCATCAAATTTCTCTTCGTCGGTAGAGCCGCCATTATAATAAGCTCCGTTGACAAAATGGTCCCGACGCCTGTTGTATAGGTCACCCCTAGATCCAGGTATGGATGGATTACTTCTGTCGAAATAAAAGTCGTCTATACGGGGTTTGTCTAACGTTTCTGTACTAGTTTCTGCAGACGTTACTCCTGTGATGAAAACGCCTCTTGGACCTTGGACGGAGATAGTGTCCACGCTCCTAGCGCGACTTGGGGTGCCTCTGTCTGTTATACCAGCTAGAGAGCCTTTAGACTTTGCTGATCGGACTGATGATCGTATCGATGCCCGTCTCTCAAACCTTTCCTTCTTCCGTCTTTTGGATTTGATATACCACAGAATCCCCAGGACAAGAACAATGACACAAATAGCAGCAGCAACACCAATCCCTAGGCCCAATGCTAAGGCCAGCTGATCGGTTCCAGGGGGCGCTATATAAGGATCTATTAAAAACGAGAAGCAGAAAAAAAACCAACTCAGTCAAAATTTTCGAAGAGACAATTTACATCTTACATAACAGTTATAAAGAGTGCATGTTTTTGTAAATGAATAGCTATTGAACAAAAGAATAATCAATAATTATGTAAGGAGTGGTAAAATCAATTATTTGCTTTAATCACTATCTGATTGTTAACATTGAACTAATCTTTATTAAGTATATATGCGTCAAAGGCCAAGATTTCCTTCCAACCTTAAAATTTCACTGCCATTCAATCATACTTTAGTTTCTATGTATTGCCAATATACTACGTATTTTCTGGGTAAAATGCCTTCGTTAAGTTCGAGTCCTTTCTTCACATATCCAACTGCTTTCACCCCTTGTGCTTTTGTGGAGAATGTACCTTATAGTATGTTCAAACGGAAAACAAGATAAGACCTTCACCATTTGAACACTATTGGTATTGGCGGTTGGAACAGATGTCGTAGAGAGGAGAATATCCTATACCGGATGAAGATTTCGACAGGCAAATATTGGGTAGGGTATCAGGGGTTATAAAATGGCATACGGGGCGACATATCCAGTGAGTCCTGGAGCGATGATGAAATTAAAAATATTCAAACCTCTTTCACATATGAACGGGAACATGATGCGACTGCAGTCTTCCTCCTCGACGACGTAGATGTCCCTGAGAGCGCTACATCGACCATTAGCCACATCCCCATAAACCCACACCTTCATATCTTTATTGTATTCGGCCTGTGATGACTTTACCACCAAGTTTAGGAACCTCTCTCGGTCTCTGGTGATCGCCAGATACCCACCTTGATCCTGAAGCAAGACAACATGATTGCGTAAAGTTGAGCTTGTTTTTTTATGATGGTTTTACCCCGCATTTGCAAAAGTTGTACAGTAGTGCTAAAATTTGTGCGAATATGTCGAATTGAGTTTTATGCCATTCCTGTCACATAGCGTTGAAAAAAGTGATCACAAAGGTGGGAAGGTCAACAATTTGGAGAACCCTTCTGTCTCATGTTGGCTTTATCTTGTAACGACAATTTTCTTAACATATCATAACAGGATTATGATTTTGTAGCTAAACACTTTTGTTATTAAAAAAATCAGCTGCATGGTACTTAATAGATGAAATGAACACTAATGAGAGAACTTACAGTGCAAAATGATTTGGCAGCCTCGTAGTTGAGGGCACCCCCGAGGTACCGATAACATAGCTCTCCTTCCTTGCGCCAACCGGCTGGACATTTTCCTGAAATAGCAATATTTCATAAGCAATGTCTTGAGTTAATCAATGATGGGAGGACATTGTACTGCAGGTATTTTACTGACCGTAACAAGGTTATTTCATTCAATATTGGCGTGTCATGCAGCCCAATGAAGGCAGAAAATTATCTACAACTCCAAACGAATACCAAAATAAGCCCAGAGAATAAAAAGCAAGAGTACCAGGACACTCATTCCGATGAGCGACGCCATGATTGTTTTCCCATGGCAGCAACGGGACATTTAAATATGCTACTAACCTTCCATGAATGAGGTATTGTCGGGTTTGGCTGGGAAATGTTCCACAGGTTTTAGATCGGGGTTGTCACTCTCATCCCATATTTTACCAGTGATATAAGAGCCCGCCCAGGATCCCCACCAGTTATGGGAAACATTCAGGGCGGCTTCGGATAGCAGGCGACCGTCGGGTAACCTGTATATATAAAATCCATCAAATAAACGAAATCTTATCAAACCGAGAAACGATTCTATATCACTGAACAGAATCAATGCAAATCTTTCTTAAAATGTACAAGTTCTAACAAGTTTGTGTCTACACTTAAGGCTACAGGTTTATGTTTGTTTTTGGTTTATCATAGTACTCAAAAAGATTTTGTTCAATTATGATGATGGATTGTCCGCTTCTCGCTCTGTACCTAGTTAAGCACGAAGGAAAACCGGGAAGAAACCATTTTACGTTCACCCCCATGATTGCGGGTACGACTTCATCATAAACCCGAGATGTACGAGCTTACAGGACGGTCATACACATTAGTACACCCTTGGTACATAATCCAGTACTAAGAGAAACGCCTATAACGAATTTATAATCCGTCAACTCCCTGTGTGTGTGTTTAAACTAATTACAAAATAGGTTTTGCATCGAGGCGATCTTTGCTTGCGTCCAGAGCTACCTCCCATGATAACAAAAGCTGTCATGACAACGACGAGTCCAGCCATACTGAAAAGTTCTATAAAATATAGACACTAAAATTTGAAGATGAGGCGGCCTTGTTTTTTTAAAATCATCATCTGGTGACATGATAATTCGTACATGGGCTCGTATACTGGTTTTTACCCCCTGTAAATATCCCAATCTGAACACAACGCATTTGGTTGACGGATGATAATTAAAATTATATCATGTTACAATACTCCCAAGATAAATACTTACGCTACTTTATGGCCTGCCAGCATTTCGAAAGCACAAAGAGGATTTACCATGTAGTTTTCCACAATTTTTGGTCTACCTTTTCCGGCAAAGATTGCTGCGGCAAATTCCGCAGAAGCATTGTTGTCCGTAAATATATTCTTGGTGAAGAGCTGCTGTGTTGCTACAGCTTCTGTGTTAAAAGCCCCCAAGACGTGATGGCCGTAGTTGTTACTGATAATATTAGACGTAAAATTTACTAAAACGTCTATAAAGTTTATCACATTTCTCCAATCCCCCGACGTATTATTGAAAAAGTCGTTCTCGTAGACATAAACTCGTTGATAGTGATGACCCGAAACGTTTAGAGCTTCCCCGTTGGTGGTAAAGGCAAATATGTTGTTGGTAATGGTGATATTAGCACTGGTTGAAACATAACTCGTCCGGGCTACCAACTGCATACCCCCACGATTTTTATTAACGAAGTTATTGGTGTATTTCATCACTCGTGTACCTTGAATATCGATATCAATTGATGGCCATGAAGTCAAATTTAAAATAGCCACTCCATTATTCTCTATCCAACACCGCTCGATAAACAACGACGGAGTTACCTCCCCAACATTTCGATACAGAATCGCTCCATCTTGATTTTCTTTGAACATGGTGTTATCTACACGATGGTGATATCTGCTATCTGAATAAAGAATCATTAAGAATACAATATACTCTCAGAAAAACAAATATCATCAACAAAATAATTGCATGCAGACAATAACAAACATTATTTCGTTTTATAAGTTACTGGCTTTGTTGACAAAAAACTCAAACGGCAAAAAACCAAAAGAAGGAAACATGGACCAAAAATTATTTTGATCTGATGGTCACTGTTTAGGTCATTTCTGTACATAGAGGAGCTTGAGATGAATTTTGTTTATAAATGCAACGTACCTGGGTATGACAGACCAGACTGAGGGAGAGTGACCACCTCAGCGATGAATCCGAATGACCACTGACCGGGCGAGGCATGGATATGTACAGATAAGGTCTGCTCTGTTGTTGTTGTTGTATAACTTTTCAGCAGAGCAGCGTCTGGGCTATCGGCTGTTATTTCTGCTAACATTGTTTCGTTCGATATGGACGTACCATCAAATATCTCGATGGTATTGCGTGAAAATGGGTCCTTGTAGAGGTTTATTTGAAGGAACCTCAGTGACACTCGATTGAAAACGGACTTACTGCTGATGATTTTAACACAGTCAACATTCTTGTGGTTATATTTGTAATACAAGATCATTCTTTCACTGATCGTTATCGCCTTTTCCATCCGGCAAATATCGACCATACCAAATAAATTGTAGGGGATAGAACTGGTCACTAATGGTTTGAAGGAGGAGGTGGACTCGCTGGATTCCCCATTAAGTACCAAAACATTCAAACCATACCCAAGGTTATTGGTAACGTTTAAAGTGGATGCTTCTACGTTCTCTCTCGGTGCTATGAAGTCAAAGGCATTAGAGGCGCACTCGGACACGTTCAAAAATTGGACTTTTGGGGCAAGGTATGTAGCTTGTATGGCACCAACTTTTTCGCCGTGCAAAATGCCAGCACCTATTATGTCTAAATATTCAACGCTGGACCTTCGTCTGTTCGGATCATCAATAATGATTGACTTCTCTTCATAGGAGGGTGGAGCAAATCGGATATTTCCCCAATAATCAAATTGCCTATTTAGATTTCGCTTGCCACACCTGATAAATGTGTAGTTTCCTGAATACACACAGGGTAACAAATTGTAGTTGATTCGTTTCTTGCACTGATCAACATTGTCTTCGTTGCCTTTACAATAGAAAGAGTTCGCCCAGAATTCCTTGCGAAAAAACATAGGCCGACCATAAACGTAATGGTCGTAAAGATGAGTAAATCGGACTTGTACGTTTATGGTTTCTTTACCTAACTGTCTGCAAACTACCTCTGCTGTCTTTTCATTGAACTGTGTATCACACATCAGATTATAACTCTTTGAGGTCGTATTATATAATTCCAGAAAACCTTCATCGGTAGTTAGACCACCATACAGACGGAGATTCGTAGAAGTTTCTCGCCGTTTACGTAGAGCGTTCTCAAACGGTTTCCTCACTGGTCCCATTTTAATCCTGCTATATGGCAGCCCACGGGCTTCCAAAATCCCCAAAACTAATATTCCAATGTTTGGTTGGAACTGAAATTCGACTCCGGATGGAATTTTTAATATTGCCTCCGGCATGACCGTCAAGTCCGAGTACACAATGTAAGGTTCTCTTTTATATGGTATAGTTAAGTCCTTGTATATCCTACCCCCAAGCCTATCCAGGTTAATCTCAGTATCAATATCAGACCCAGCTATTGTCTCAGAGTTCATCTCAGGTCTATCTAAGTAAGGGGTGTATTCAGCGATAGCGAAATTGTTCCAGTCATCAAAGTCAAATATTCGTTGCCTGACGTTAAGTTGATTTGTCGATCCCCACCAGTTCTCCTTTACGTTCATAGTGTTGTCCAACGACAAAGCGGTTATACCAGCCACAAGTTCATACTGCAGATTTATGTTCTCAAAAAGATTTCGGTTGGCAATAACATTCAGTACCCCTCGAACAGCCACTGCATATGTTCGGGGTTGATTTCCGATAGTTTGATGAGAATCGGGTTGATTTTGTCTGATATCATTATTACGGAAGACTCCGTTTACAACAGAATAGTATTCGGAGTGACTATCCATATCAAAATCCACCATGTATCGACCGGTGTTTGAAGTCATTAAGTTCTGACTGAAATTCATTTCCTTTTCCATGCCGGATATAGTCACAAGTCCGAGACGACAAACATTGTCTTGGAAGGAGTTCAGCAAAATTGTAACATTGGCGTAGTATCCATTTATGGAAAAGGCAAAGTCTCTATTGTTCTGAAAAGCGGTGTTATCCATGTCAAAGGTGTGGATCTCTCTTTCCAAACGATCATTCACCCGTGGAAGTTCCATTTCAAAACCCCCAGCTTTATTGTCAGTTATTTTACAAAATGTAACTTGCCAATGCCAAGCATTGTTGGCAAAATCTACATGGTTATGTTCAGCAACTATACCTATTCCGTTATTTGTAAACACACAGTGTCTCAAAATGTATTGGATCACTGCAACTTTTTGGGGTCTAGTCATTTCCTCATATGAAGGAATATCATTTTCGCCATATTTTGTCACACTGGGAATATGCATCGCCTCTTCGAGGTTGCCAGATACGACCACTATTTCAAAATCAAACACCTCGTGTTTATGTCTGAAAAAAATACCCTGCTTGTAGTCTGAAGGATTGTTATAGTGGTTTGTCACTATTCCTTTGGTATTTTCAGAAAAGGTACAGTTCCGAACATAGAGCTTAGTGCTGGAAAGGGTTGAGTAACGTCCTGGAAAAAATAACAAAAGATCCTTTGGTTACTATTTAAGTACGCATTTAACGCAGAACTGGCGGTTTGCTTGTAAGACACCATGCATTGGTTGGATATACCAGTGATGACCAAAATATAGAGGGCAAATTGCATAGGTCTTCGTTTTATCTTTATATTTAACATTTTGTATGGATGTTATATATACATATTATTAAAAATTTACGAAAAGGACAATGAGAAATTACACATTAAATGTAGCTTGAGTAAATGAATAAATTAAATAAATAATTAAAATAATCGAATCATAAAATAAAGGTTCTGTGTTCTTTTCAATCTTTCTGTGAATTTTCTCATTTTTTTTATTATATATTTTTGCCTGGCTTCGTTGTCCTTTAATTTTATTTCGAGGCCTCATTGACATCTTAACTGGATAAGGAGATTTTATTTACTTACGTGAGTGAGCCGCAAATGTAAGGCGTCCCGATATCACGCCTGTGGCTTGGACGCGAATGGTTAGATATCTAGAAGAGGCAGTCAGAGGGAAATCAACTAAATCGTCTTCTATTTTCCATCTGGGAGTTTGCGATGTTATTGTGGAACTTCGGCTATCGAAAATCGTCACACTCTCCCGCTCTGTGACTGGGTTATAATCGAGTATTTGCAAAGTAGCACGGTAACCAAGGCCGGCGTCTAGCTCCAAGTCGTGGACACCGCTGGGAAGAGTAGTTGGGTTAGTTATTAAAAACTTCATATGATCTTCTCCAATCCCAATAAAGTTTGCAGTCAAGATGTCGAACCGATGGTCGACGTGTATGGAATTCATGATGCGCAGGGCATCCACTTCGGAAAATGAGGGATCGAACCGTAGGCCCGCCTCGCCGTTTCCAGTGACAAACGTGTAAGAGATCTCCAGGCCTGTATCTCTAGTAACAATGCCTGAGCCTAAATTATTTCGAATCGTACAACTCTCCAATCTGTTTTCTGTTATCGGGTGAGTGAATTTAATGTCAATCCCGTCAGACACACAATCCTCTACTGTTAAGTTAGTTATAACATGGTAATTATAATCGATGCCCAAAGCGGGAGAATAGTCCATGCCGGCAGCGTCCAGTAGTCCAGCTTTTCGAATGATCACCTGACGGATTTGTGTCTCGTATCTTTGACTCCCCTTAGGGACCGCTGGGATTTTTATTCCTGTGAATAAATTGGACATATGTTTTGTACAGATCGGAAGACTTCTGTGCTAACAGCAGTATCGAGAAATATACGCATAACGTTACAAACTAAATAATTATAATATTATTTGCTTGGAATTATATGGTTGACGTTGCAAGTTTGAAATGGAGCGAGGGCACACTTATATCGTGCCTTTTATTAGTTTATAAAAATAAAATAAACAAGATTTAGCTTTTTTGAAGCCTGTATTTTCTTATTTGACCAGGCCCGAAACTAATAGATTATTAGTGTTTAACGCCACATTTAAGGGTATTCCATTTATATGACAACAATGTACTCCATCAGGAACTAGCCACGCCAACAAATCCATACAATGTGAAGGGCTTGATGTCTTCGCTTTAAAAATTGCTACCTTTCCCCTCCAAAATATCTGTACCTAAGTTCCCACCTGAAGGTATAAGCTGAGCTTAACTTACCTGACCAGGTGGGTGGGTGGCACCGAATAAACACGTCTTGGCTATGGTTACAGTAGGTTGGGGAGGTCTCAAGTAAGATGTTCGCTTTACACTTTGCAAGATCTAAGTCCATTTCGCCGCACTGTACATCTGCCATATGCACAGGCTGGCTGGCTCTACCAATTATCTTTTGTCTAGCAGTTGAGTATTTCGGGTTGTAGGTAAGGCCCAACTGCTGACAAGCGAGAGCGGCATTCTCATCAACCCAGCCCTGAAACCATCAAAACAAAAAACCCTTAAATTGTGGTAAGTTTACTAATACATGTTGTTTACTTTGTTTCGGTTCGTAGTGCAACAAAGGGTATTTCACAGCACACGAGTGCAACAGTGCCCAAAAGTAGCTTTTCAAATAACTGCTAGTGTGTTGGAATGATTGGCATCAACCACAAATTGTGGTTTTGTATAGATGTTTGATTGGGTTTTACACGTAAGTTTCGCCCGTAACCAATGCTAACAATTTCCCTTGTAATACGCCTATACGACGATGGATTGTTCAGTTAACAGTGTTCGGTTATTAAATAAAAAGGATGAAAATTCTTAAAAAACACCTTAGCGATTGCCGGAGCAGCAAAGTGTGAACTGAGCGGTAGATCGATGTAGGCTGAGAAAGCCGACATACTAAACACTAAACTACGACAGCGTGCTCAAACAGTAGGGTGGTTAATGTGCAAATAAAATAATGTCAAACCATACACAACTGCCTTATATAATTAAAAAATGTATAGTCGAAACATACCTCATTGCAGACTGTTCCCCAGACTCCATCGAGCTCAACCTCTAGTCGACCTTCAAACTGGTCTGTTCCTTCCTCCAGGCGAACACTGGCTGTCACATTCTCCACCACGATATCCATCTCTTCCACCGTGAACACAACCGGTTGAATAGTGTTTCCGCTTGATACACCATCGGCTAGCAAACGACCGTAAGTGACTAATCCCAAAGAGTTCCCGAAGTAGAGTGTCGTTCCTGGACGGATGGACAATAATGCTCCCGGGCGAACGTAAATGTCCTTATCCACGTAGTACTCTTTTATGTTATCATTAGTTTCAAATGTCCTCTCTAGAAGGCCTCCAATCAAATTACCTCTGTTAAACTCCCAAATATATTCGCTTTCCTGTTCTGTGGTATAATCCTCGTAGAGTCTGTTCACACTAAGTGCAGGGTAGTAATTTATTCTAGCCAGGTTGTATCGGTCATCTTGGTCAAATATTTTGTTATAAATCTCTTCGTGGCTTGTTGTTCCCCACCAGTTCCTCGTAGCGCCTAGTATCACAGACGGGTCGTTCAAGTGAGTGGCGAGTTCACGAATGGATTGAGGGTTTTCTATCCAGTTTCTCTCGAATTCGACCCCTCTTGATGATATTACAACAACAGCATTGGCTCGGCTTCTTGGGTTTAAATTATTGAACGTTTCGTTGATGTAATTGTTAGTCACTTTGTTAAATTTGAAATATAGTTTCTGAAGGGGACTGGATTGTGTAAGACTAACACTGGCAACGTATCGGCCAGTGTTGTCCTCGAAATCGTTCTCGAATATATTATAGTTCACTGGAAAGTCTGCATACCAACGGCTAATGATTAAGTCCCGCCCATTATCGAATCTGACCACGCCCATGTCATGACCGCTGAATGTGTTATTTGTCATTATACCAGTGACATACAACATAGGCGATATTAGAACACCGTGTCTTTGATTGTTGTGAAAGTCAGTAAAAGCCACACTGAAATTGGTGCTTTGTGAGTTCGATCTGTTGCAAGATAGGAACTCTATAGCTTCATCCAAGTTGTAGGCAAATCTGCTTTCATTGACAAGAATGTTACCTTCTTTGCAGTAATTTCCAATCCGGAAAGCTGTCCATTCGTTGAGCTCAAATATACACCTAACGACTTCCATTTTTTGCCTGCTTTCATACCGAGTTTTGTTGACAACATCATACTCAGTTATAACCCCATAGCCGCGGTTCTCCAAAAGTCTGGTGTTATTCAAGAGAATATAACCACCCGAATAAGTAATATTCACTCCAGCCAATGCGTTGTTCTCGAGTAATGTGTTATTTATAGTAATTTCACCGGCCCCTTGGAATATCCGAATACCTGCCTCATATTGATTAAAGCTGACCTCCGTGGTATTAAAAAAGACTTTACTGCGCATGTCATGAATGTTTACTCCGTGCATTGTATTGTTAGAAACACTGGAATTGATCAATCTGAACTCTGAATCGGGGCCTATATTCAAAGAAAACAAAAATAACTTAGAGGTATAACTAGCATTGTGTACAATAAGGGAATAGTTTGTATAACCGTGGAATCGGACGTTAAACAGGCATACAGCATTGATGTATGCCTGTATAACCGTGGAGTCGGACGTTAAACAGGCATACATCATTGGTGTATGCCTGATAAACGTCCGACTCCACGGTGTTGCACTCTCTAGCATATGGCAATTTTGCAGTTTTTGAAGCTGAATTTATTTTCCATACAGTAGTCACAAAAAGATAATTGAATCGGTCAAATTTGACACAAAACAGTACTTCACGAGAAAAGAAAATACAACAACAGACCTAAAACACTAAGAACTATCCCAAACCTTATTAAAAATAAATTAATGAACTTCCTATTCTTTTTCTAACATGACAACAATAAACTGAGATTCATTAGATCCAGGTTAATAGAGATGAATGAAAACCTAATATTCATGTCGAAACACACAAGTTTACATAATAGGCGTTAAGCATAACGATAAAACTAATCAGGTCCTTTGACATAACATGTGGGTGTATTTCCCGTTGACCAACAAAGGTACCACCTCCATATAACCGGAAAAAAATATTTCACAACCGTTGGTTTGGTCGGGCCCACAGCACTTACTGCTGGCGATTAGGTGCCTTAGTCTAAGGGTCATCGGTTCGATCCCCAGACGGGTTTCAACCTGCAAAATTTGCTGAACTAGAATGAGTTCAAACTTAAGTAGCATTATCCCAAAATAATGAAAAATTCTGTGTTTAACAATGGTTTTGTTTTCAATTCTTAGATTTGGACTTTTTTACATTATGTTTTAACTTACCGTATTCAGCATAAACCTCAAGAAGAAAACGAAGGCAAGTTTTGTAATCCGGGCACTTTCGATCCAGCGGGTACTTGAATTGAAACTCCATAAAAAGCTCATTTCCTGTAGTACTGATTGACTGTGGATAACTCCCATTCACAACTTCTACTGTCTGCAAGAGTGGTCCATTTTGACCATCATAGAGTCTTAAAGTTCCATTTGCACGAGGATCTTTTTCAAATAATAGGAAATGTACCGTAATCGTCATATTTTCAGATGTTATAATTCTCTGGAAAAAAATAAATACAATTTACACAACATAACGTATGTTTTTTCGTTTCTTTTTTACTCAAATAGTTCTAAACATGCCGTTCCTACAGAGACATGTTTCTGCGTTCGTTTAAAGAGCGTTCTTACGGGGTGATTTAAAGTAAGGAGCCCAGGAATTTTTTTTACTGCGCTTTGATTGGGGGGTTCTTCGTTTTCGACCAATGAAAAAGACGTAAATAAGGGGAAATCCCTTAAGTCATAACAACAAATCGCTACCACAAAATTTATGGCTACATACATCTGAAGGAGAGAAGACACGAATTCCCTCATCAGAAGGATCTTCTTTTATTTATAGCTTTGCCAAATGAGAACAATGAAGTCAGATGGTGTACCAAATTTCATTGCACCGCTCAGTCGAGTGAAAACCGTCTCAACCATTGGCCATCAAAGCAAACCAATCAACACCCATCTCTGGAGAATAAGTTTTTAGTTGACAGACAAAAAAGGATTTCTTTGTTTGTTTGTTTGTTTGTTTGATTGGCGTTTAACGTCGTACTCAAGGGTATTTCACTTATATCACGCTGGACACAAATACAGAACATCACAAACAAATCTGCTTCCCGTTAGCTCTATAACACCAGGGCAACAGAAAGCAACCTCTTTTCAAGGAAGCCGAGGGAGTATTCTGTAGGGCCATGGCCCACCCGCTCCCTCACGGGGAGACAAAAAAGGAAAAAAACAAAAACAAAAAACGACATGACTTGGGTGAATCGGGCCATGGAGTACGGGGAATCCCAATCGATGAATGATTGATTGATTGATTAGTGTTTTACGCCACAATCGATGAATGAAGACTGGTCTATTCATGGCATAGCTTAAAACATTTGTTAAACCTCATCTTCAAAGGAACTTCATTTCTATTACGGATAATCCAGTTTTTAGTCAGCAAGGGAAACTTATATGACGGCGGTGTATTCCAATAATAATTGACAATAGCACAACCAAGGTGTGAAGCGTTTCTAAATGTTAGAAAGTTAAGTTTTCTTCAGTGCTAACCAAAGACAGCATTGTAAACAAACCGCCCTTAGCCAGGGGCTATCCCAAACGAAAGCAAGTGTCTATTTGCTCGGTAAATATAATATATTTTGACATTTTATTTGAAAGTGACAGCCGGGAAATTTTTTTCCAAATGGACCCGAATGTGATGCACAGTACAAGAATATTGCCTTTTAGAAGTTCTGGAATACCAATAAGAAAAAGCCTGCTGTTCTTGAAAAAAGGCAGCATTGTTGCACTGTACCTTCCATTTGGGTTACATTTGGATTACAGCTGAGTACGTTTGGGTTACATCTAGCTACATTTGGGTTACATGTAGCTATATTTGGGTTACATCTGTGTGCCTTTGGGTATATTTAGTCGTACCGCTGTGACCTACCTGCTTACAATCAAGTCCAGGTATCAAATTATCCCCTTTGGGACCACTTAAGTCTTGATAAAGGAAGGCTGGCAATGGTCTTCTGGCAATGATGGACCCACAAAATGAACCGTCTTTGTTGGTGAAACGGTCCTCGTACCGTACTATTGTGTAGTTGTCCATGTGAAACTTGACGCCATCACCCCAGTTATTAGTAATATTTGTTGTGTTGAGCAATGTCCGCCCTACTGTCGTCCGAATCAACATGCCATGCCCTAAACGATCAAACAATTCAAATGAAAATATAGGCACATAATAACATTGAATATTAGAATATTTCTCTGTTTGTTTGATTGGGGGTTTCGCGCCGTACTTAAGGTTATTTCGCTTAGAGGACAGCCTGCCGGCTCAATGGGTGAAGGAAACCATCCCTGACACAACTGACAACAAACAAAAACAGCACAGGACAAATACAGGACACTTACAGGACATAGAAAGACATCCTAAATCTATCAGCGTCATGTTGGTGTTTAGCTCAGAAAGCACCAGGGGCCGGTTGCTCAAAGCCAAGATTAGTCGCTAATAGCAGATTAAACCACTAATCTAGGATTAGAGATAAACTTTCAAGGTAGAGTGATGTCATCTAATCTAGGATTAAATTAAATAGTGCTTTGAACAACTGGCCCCAGGGCAACAAGAAGCCCCCTCCAACCACCTGCAGGTACAACTGAACAAACATGATGTACATGATATACAGATATTTTGAGTAGACGATAATTCTACAAGGTATAATGACCACAAAGTTATAACTTCCTCATCAGTATCAAAGTATTATAACATTTTGACTGGATAAAGGGAGATTTAAATATTTTGATTCAATACCGAATTATTTAATAAAGGGAATCTATTTATACAAAATTGTAAAGCAAATCAATTTCATTTCAAAAATACAAATCAAGAATTTATGGATTATTAATTGATTATAAACTATTACATTTATTTTTTAATTACGTTTGAAATAAACAATAAAGCACTAATTTCAATGTGGCTTTTAGTGGCTTCCACAGTGTTCTTTTATTGCTTATGTTGTACGTAACTGGTATAATGAATATTGAAAATATTTATATGGTACCTCTGTTATGGGAGATCGTACTGTTTGCCACCGACACGGAACCCTTGATGTCTGTATAGTTGAAGCCGTCGTGAGCTCCGAATTTGAGAGTTATCTCGTTGACATTTGGAGCGTGGGGACTAGCGCTTATTGAAGCCATAGGGTGACGAATACCCTTTGTTGCATCACGTAAGCTGTCCACTCCTGCGTAAGATATATCCGCATATTCTATCCGGGATATAGATTCGTTTCGTATAATCAAATTCTGTTCAAAACGGAAAGTATCCACAGTGGAATTGATGAACTCGATCCCTCGCCAGTGACCCTTGGCCAAATCTTCTCTAAATCCTGCGCACTGAAAACCAATTACCTGTTGGCCATCTGAAAGATAAGAACAAACACAGTCAGTCCGATTCTCTTGAGTTATGTTTGACGTCTAACTGCTCAACGGTATTTCACTTATAAAAGAGAGAATGATCGAAGTAAAGATCTCCCGTCAACTCAGGAGTCTAGATTGTAGGCTATGGACAGTGTATGCTTCTGGCTCATATATCTCAATCACCCCTGGGGTCGCAGGTGTGATTCTCTCGACCGTATGTAGGCTGGTATGCTAGCAGCCAGTGGAAGGCTGTGGAGTTTCTGGGTAAATGTATTATCCAATTTTTCCCACACAATAATGGTAGACAATGGTCTGCAATTTGAGTTTAATCCTATTTATCAATCAACATCCGATAGATAAATAAATAAATAAATAACTATATAACTAAATAAATACTTCTCCAGTGTTCAATACATCTTACTTTGTTTTGAATCAAGATTTAACCTTATTTACAAAGATATTTTATTTACTTTTGATGCCAAACATTCATTTTTAAAATTGAAACGGTTACGATTGTTGCAATGAGTCGTGGTCGTCAATTAAACGAAATAGTTTCTGATCTTAATCGCCAACTTAATATATAAGATTGCTTATTCTATACTAATGCAGCTGGTTTTTTAAATGTTGTTTAAGAACGTAGGTCTGCTTAGGTTGTTTCAGTTATAGGGCAACATAGGGACAAATTTGTGTCAAGATATAATCAAACATCGGCCTCAAGTCATTGGATAGTTTGTTTGTTAAAAGTGTTTGTTCGTTTGTTTGATTTAAGGGTTAACATCGTATGGTAGCCAAATGATGGACCCATTGTCAGTTGACAAAGACAGGATAATCACCAGAAAATAGATTGTTTGTTTGTTTGTTTGATTTGTGTTTAACGTCGTACTCAAGGGTATTTCACTTATATGACGACGGACACAAATAC
>JARFOD010107320.1:0-30224 GCA_031763545.1 Mopalia muscosa
TTTAAGATCCAAGTATAAAACTGATATAGCTCGATTAGAAATTTAGAGAGCATAATTGAACACAAGAAATGATGCCCATTTTACCTATATGCATTATAATACAGGGCGGAGTATCGCTTTAAATTCACAGCACAAGTTTCAGTCAACTTGTGAAATGGTATATACTATATATCAGGAAGTCTGCCAGTAACTAGAATTAGGGTGTGGGGTTCTTTCTTAGTTTTCAACTCAACACTGACTAAGCAAAATTATAATTTTAATCAAATACCATTGACTACTATGTTTCAATTTCAGATTTTTTTGTTATATCATTGTTTAGATTCACGCTAATTTGTTTTATCAATACTCTGTTTTCAGATATTGGGAGTACGTTGATAAGGAAATGTCCAGAAGCCTAGGCGATCATTATGTGTTTACTTGAAGGGCGATTACTGGTGGCCACGATAGTGGCAGTGGTGGTTTGGGGACATGGTGGGATTTTACTGGTCAGTTCTGACATCATAGATAACCGCTCAGGACTTGAGGACTTCAGGAAATTCACCTACAATGGTGAGTACCTTTTTATCTCTATTCCTTATTAGGATTGTTTAGGGAGACATTTGGAGGAGAACATTGTATCTTGAAAGTCAAATTTAAAAATTGCTTTGCAACTTTCTTTTGCTAATAACAGGAAGAAATTGTTCAACTTGTACCTGTTAGTGATAAAAAGTTTATATGTGACCTATCAATCAGAACATTGTTTAATTCTAATCAGGCAAACCTCTGGCTAAAAGTCAAATAGTCTCCTGGTAGGGAAGAGTCAACAGCAAAGCTCAATCTTTACCAGTTTTTCAACAGGTCCCCCATTCTAATGTATTATTTACATTATTCTCACAAGACAAGTACCAGGATTTGCTTAGGGATAGATTTAATTAGGGTGAGTTTATCTATTATTTGTGAACACATTAGAGTTGTGCTGTTGTTAACTGAACTCATTAACTCTATGTTGAATGCATTTAACCTGTGTATAATATTAGACATGTACAGGATTCTGACACATTGGAAACATTGTATCAATGTAAACTGGGTCATGACATTATAAAATTTTGTCTGAAATTAGATTATTTTTATTTCACTAGTTAATATGTGAACACACCCTAACATTGAGCTAGGGTTTCCCTTTATAGGTCTATCCAGCTGTCCTCTATTTAACACTAATTCTCCATGGCTGATGTGCCAAAAATGTTGGGTGGCACTTTGATTGTTTAATAGTAGTTGGTATTTTTTTGTCCTTTGATATTGTTCTTTTTATTTAAAAGCTGTCCTGGGTTTGTTCTGTGGTGAATTAAGGCTGTGTTGACAGCATTGTCAGGTTCCACCCTAAACAAATCAGACATTCATCCCTCCAATTCTCTCACCACCAGTCTGAAACTATCATCAGATTTCAATTTAATGTCACCTTAAATAAACACAATCATGACCTTTTCTGACAGCCCCAATTAATGTGAACAAACTATTGTATCTCATTGGCAAGCAGTTTAATAAATTCATTAACTTTAGATAGATATTGGTAGATATTTAATTTGATTTGGTTATACATTGTCCTCCTTAGTAAACATAGCTACCACTGAGGAAGACCATTGTGGATAGAGTTCCATTTTAACTTTAGCCAGTAGTTCAACCATTGATATTTTAGAAATAGGAAAATAAAGATAAAGCTCTTCATGGCTGCTTCAAGATAACTGTTTTTCCTTCAAGATAATCATTATGCCTTGAGATAATTGTTTGAAAACAATTTGGCTTATCTGTCATCATGGCGGTATTAACTAAACCTTCCCTTCTTTCATTTGGTTCAATGTCTCACACTTATTAACTGACAGACATGAAATAAATTGAGGCCAGCATGCATTACATAGCAAACATTTTTATTCTGTAGTGTGTTAAAGTCTCCCAAAACTGTCTTAACTTTATTGTTTCACAGACTGAGATCTTTAATGAAGACTTTATATAGGTGTTGAAGTAATCATCCAGTTAATTATAACTGTAACTAATTGTTTTTTTTAATACAAGGTCAGTGTAACTTGTATTAGTTTACCTAATGATATATAACTGATCCAGACAGATTCAAATTAACATAGTGTATTTAGATGTAATGTAGTAAGTTTGGGTTACATGAAATACATGCCTGTTGATCTAAATTTAGAGAGTATTTCCTAACAAAACGTAATTGTTTGCTAGTATTACCTTGGACAGGTATAAACTTGAATTGTTTTGCACATACAAGTTCTAACTTAATCAGTTTATTTTGATACGAGGTAACATTGAACCAATGTCATGAAGTTTTCTAGATTTTTGGATAATTTGATGACAGTTTGCAAAACACCAATTTTAAATATTAGGCAAACTTGGATATGCGGTTGTATTTGCTGAACTGTGTGTAAAACCCATATTGTAATTTTCTCTATTCTGGTTTTTGTTGTAAAATTCACTGGTGTATGTTAAAGAAAGAGAAACCATCCATGGCATTCAGAAATTCTTCACTCTGCCAGTTTAGTCTAATAGATTTTGACATGAAGCAAGAGGAGGCTCACAAATAACAAAGGAAATGGTTAGATTAAAGTTTGTGTGTTGTCTGAAAGTTCCAGGCCTCCTGACTCTGCCATTATGAATATCACACCTTACTTTAGCACAACAGATTTTTGGGACCCTGCCATGGAATGTGGATATGTTCAGTAGAGGAAGCCTGTTCACTGTAGGTTTCCCCTGTCTCCATTAAGTCTACATCCCAAACCATATCCACATGTCAGGTCCTGGCCTCTGTATTCAATCCTTTGATGATCGATTGTTTTATGTGTCCTCATGTAACCATTATTTACACCAATTCGGACCTCACTGAGAACTTTTATGTTAATATTTACAGAAGGATTTGCTTTGTATTTGGGATAAATTCTGTTTTTATTTTGTATTGTCAGCAAACAGAATTAAGAGTTTTATGCACTGTTAGGCAATAGGTTTTATAAAGTAATCGTCATAGATCAGTACAATGTTTCTCGGAAGTTTTTATTACCTCTAACTACACCAAGAATATTGAGAACTTGTTTTGCTCCTGTAAGTTTCTTATATTCTCATTCATGTTAGGTTTGATTTAGACAATTCATTATGTATTTTAGAACCTGGCTTTTATTATTCTTCTGTGCACAACTAGCTGTACTTTAGTTCCTGTTACATATATCTTTGGTAAATTGATTTGTAAAAAGAAACACACAATTGTTGTGCTTGTTGTATGTTAGAGTTGGGTTGAAGGTTACAGTTGCCCTTTTGGTTGAAGAGTTTAGGGGCCACTTGAAGCCAATCAGTTTGTGAGGTCTCTGATTACGCCCTGTGATTATCCTTCTCTTGTTCTTTCTTGTTGACTGTGGTTGTGAGGGTGGTTTCTTTCACCTGTTGGTTTGGTTTGACATTGTATGAGTGAAATAGGTTTAAATAAACCTCAATCTAATAAACAAACAAAGAAATCAATCTTTTTATTACTGTGACAGCTTAATAAATTTCACAAAAATTGTTATATACCAGTGATTCTTACCCATTCAAGCCACTATTCCATTAGCTGATTCTTAAAACTTATGTATCGTATATGTGTCCAAAGCCTGTTCCACATTAAAGCACATTTTGTATTACAGTTCAGAACTGTAGAATCAAATATGCCTGGTCAGGATCCTATGAAGTAATTGGTGGGTTTAGTTTCACATCTGGCCCTGTGATTGGTCAGCTTGATGGATTACCACGCTCCATGTGTTACCTCTAACCATGTGTGCACCTCATATTTCAAATAGCAGAGACCACCCCTCAAATTAGGAGCACATTAACTCTGGACATTACTGGTCATCTAATAGGTTATTCTGACCACAAGGAGAAGCTGGTCTGTTACTTCATCCCCTGGATCATCTGGATTCCAAGACACGGTTCATAGAAGTAACACCACCCCTGTGTCATGCATCACCATTCCAATCCTCCTATCCCCATTACTCAGCTTTCGGGACCTGCAAATACTCATGTCCTTTTTCAAAATAAGAATAAATAGCCTTGAAATTAACATTTTATTTTTAAATAGTAAAAAAATAGTAACATCCTTATATTGTAATCTTTCAACAGTCTGTTTTATCAGATTCTTTGGTTCTTCTTGAGAGTTCACACATTGAGCCTAGCTTCCTCTATTAAACTTTATTCTGATTCTTCTTGAGGTTTACACTTTGAGCCTAGCTGCCTCCATTAAACTTTATTCTGGTTCTTCTTGAGAGTTTAGACTTTGAGCCTAGCTGCCTCCATTAAACTTTATTCTGGTTGTTTTTGAGAGTTTACACTTTGAGCCTTGCTCCCTCCATTAAACTTTATTCTGGTTCTTTTTGAGAGTTCACACATTGCGTCTAGCTTCCTCCATTAAACTTTATTCTGGTTCTTCTTGAGAGTTTACACTTTGAGCCTAGCTCCCTCCATTAAACTTTATTCTGGTTCTTTTTTTAGAGTTCACACATTGGGTCTAGCTTCCTCCATTAAACTTTATTCTGGTTCTTCTTGAGAGTTTACACTTTGAGCCTAGCTTCCTCCATTAAACTTTATTTTGGCTCTTTTTTAGAGTTCACACATTGAACCTAGCCTCCCCAGTCCCCATTAAACTTTATTCTGGTTCCTTTTGAGAGTTCTTACATTGAACCTAGCTGCCTCCATTAAACTTTATTCTGGTTCTTCTTGAGAGTTCACACATTGAACCTAGCTGCTTTCGTTAAACTTAAGTATCTTAGGTAGAAATTTGACACTCTTTACACATATTAGACTTCTTTTTATCTTATTAGTTATTAGGCTTGAAGGAAGGGGTATGCTTATATTTTTTTTACAATAATCATCATATAATTATGTTTATTTCTGTCATATGTTATCACATTCAATGAAATTTAAACATAGTTTCTTTAAACAAATTAAGGTAATGATGTGTAATTCTTATTTAAACTCCCAAGCGAAAATACTTATATAAATCCCAACAAACAATAGCACTTAAAATGGCATAACCTTAAGTTTTATTTTTTGCCAATATTTATTTTCATTTTTGTGTAAGTTTATTAACCCTGCAGGCGTCAGTGCTCATTGGAAATGGAAATGTATAAAAACTGGTATTTTAGATTCTCATAACATCAGCAGATTTGCTCGAAGTCCTTATAAACTAATTACTGTGAACATTGTTGAGTGAGTGTAATGTCAGAATTAACTCTTCATAAGAATATACACTCTTTGTCAAAATTAACATATTTGACGTATTTAGGTAGAGTTTGCTTTAAGGCATTCATTGTTACAAGCCACTAGTTATTGTACTTAAACAATTACTGCTTATAGCTCATCCTGAGAGATGGTATTTAAACTATTTATATTAAGAAAAACTTTTTTATCTTCACTTAGGAACACAAATTTATATTTTTATATAAAACTTAATACTTTAAATTTTAAGTAAAATTTAAGACTATATTTACTATGAGCGTTACCTAAAGCTGCTGTGAAGTTCCAATACATATTGCCCATTACTTAGATATACTTGTATTAGATTTCTATTCCATATTCTATCTATTGTTAACAGCGCATTTTTCAATGGCTTAATTAAATGTGAAATTGTGCAAATGCCGGAGAAACGTTACATGTCGGTGTTTTTGACAATGTCTAGTCACTGTAATAACTGTTTAAAATGTCATTAGATCTGTGACTACATTTAATAGCTGTTTAAATAATATATTATAAATACAAGATATTCATGGAATAGCACAATTGTATTGTAGAACATTATTTTTATTTAATTTTTTATGAATTTTCGTTTTACCCCTCAGATGAATGTAACTGCAAAATATTGAAAATTGAATCATATGATTTGCAATGCCCCAAAAATGACTCAAATAGCTGGGGTTTTTTTGCTGTTGTATATTGTATTTATTGGTAGACAATTCTGATTGTTAAGATAAGAGTGTCTATTATGAAGAATTCAGGACCACAACTGTACTCTACTGGCCTGATGTACAGGGTCAATGTTGACAGCCTGTAATTAATAGCTTATGTTAATACCTGGTTTATGTGTCGTTAATTAGGGTACAGTCACAGGGGACATGTGTGAACACTGATTCAAGATGAGGGACCCCAGTGTAAGGTATCTAACACTGATGACACAGGTATCAGGTGTGTTGTATAAAATAATGTTTGACAAGTTCAGGTAAAATAGTGTTATTGTTATGGGTTGCTGTGAGGTGAATGGCCTGTCACACTAACTCTTTAAGAAGTCAGGTGTTTAGCACCCCAGGGGGGCCCTTCAGGTGATTATGTTTTAGTACATAGGTGCCCTCACCCATACTCATCCCAGTACCTACTCACAATCAGTCTCCTGTTCTAGAAAATAAAACTGAATGTTTGTGAGCAAAATATGGTTTAACCTCGTTCAGGTTTATGATTTTATTAAAACTTGTTCAAGGGCCAGTTCAGTTAGGATTTCAATGTTTTGAAGTGGCTATTGACTATCTGTGTGAGTTCAAGCGATCTGTTGTGTTGATCTTCTTCTCATCTTTTGTAATAATCCTATGCCTTATGTAGCTTGTAAAGAAAAGCTTTTTATTCAGAAGATTTGTACCTACAGAGTTTCACAAAGATTTCCCAGTATTAAGGTGTTCAACAACTTAATATCTTTGAAGTGATTTTCACATATTTTCAGAACCAGTCCATCAAAATGAGGTAAACAAAAGTTTATACATATGCTTGTTTATAATGCTGCCACAGAAGCAGTTATGTTAAAGTTGATGAAACAGATTATCGACCATTTGCTTCCATGTTTTAAAATGTATGAAAAAAAACTACTAAAATGCCTTTTCCTGGAATAAAATCAGGGTTCACTCGTCTTGCCAGCCATCCCACGACTTAGCTTTTAGATCCTCATGATAGAATGCAGTAGCCTTTGATTAGCCCTGACAATCAAGATTATCTTTTCATCCTTCTTTTCTACTAACAATGCTTACACTTTTTACTTTTATTTTTTGTTTTAGTATACATCTCATTTTGCTTCTGTTACTGTTTCTCATTGTGAAGATCCTGTAAGCCGATATGGTTAAAGTAGGTAATGGAAACTGATTAAGCGGAGGATGTTATACCTGTGGTTGATTTTAATCACTGGTGACGCGTGTGTGTGCATATCTTAAGGAGTATAAACTCTACTCTGTTTAACTTTCCTCCAGGCTTAAATTTCAAAACTGAGGCTCTCTTCCAGAACATTACTATATTCCGTTATAGCTTATGTACATTTGTCACTATGATAGGATTATTTGTAACTTAAAACTCTATTTTAATTCTGTACACAAGAGTCTGTTAAATGGTTGAAATGTGTGCTTGACACGTTTACAAAGATTTGTGACATACTGCAATTGTTTTCCTATCTTATATCATTGACGAAGTTTAGCAAAAGGTGTTTGTAGCTTGATTTTAATATCGAGGAGGAAGCCTTTTAGGTTCGTTTACACTAACAAGTGTTTTAAATGTCAACCCTAATTTGTCATATTAAATTTGCCTCAGTCGAGATATAACAAGATGATACACCTGAACTGTTTAATAAACATAATGTTAGACGTACATGTACTCTCTATTATTTAAAATTCTGACTATTTAGGTTCAAATACCTAAATTGACATTCATGTAATTAACTCATTGCTGTATGCTCAGAATGTCTGTTGATATGTAACTAGTCTGTTTTGTATGTCCAGTATGCTATGTCAGTAATTAGCAAGACATGTCCGTTTTACCTGTCGGAAAGGTCAGTTCAGGTGAGTTCAGATTTTCTCAACATTGATGCAGAGCTTTTACTGTCCCTCGTTATTCCTTACCTCATGATACCCTATAAAGGTGAAGTAAGGTTTAGTGGATTGTAAAGCCCTTGTGGAGCTCCTCGCTGCTGTTTGGACTATTCCCACTCATATTCATTCACACACCTCTCAGGTGAGCGGCAGTGAGAGTAAACTTATAGTAAATGTAGCTTCAAGGAGCTTATTAAACCCTCTTTTAATAATCACGGGTCTCATTAAGCCTCAGTCTGAGAGGTCTGTAGTTGGGGACAGGCACCTGTCAACTGGGAGACTATAGATCACTAATAACAGATGGGATTTGATGTGGCCTCAGTTTGTCTACTAATATTGACTGATCATTTGTCCTGGCCTTCCCTTCAACTCTGTCTCCTGTTTGTCCACAGTTTGTCCAAGGTATGACATGAATTTATTTGGTCAAGAGCTGGAATAATTAACAAAGTACTTGAACTTAGTAAAGTGAATGGCCAGAGGAATTTTGTTGACCTTAAATCCACAAATTCTCCTCATGTTTTCTCTGCCTAAATTAATGCTCTGTTAATCTGGTGTATTTGTAGAGTTATAAGACTAGACATGCAGCAGGGAGGAGTACTGGCTTCCCCTCAAATAACACGGACATTTCCTCAGAGATTACCCTATCTACTTCACTTCATATTTTACTAATGTTAGCATATCCTCATTATACTCCTAACAATTGTTTTAAGCAACAGGCAAATGTCAAGTTAAATATGCCCATAATGAACATATTAAATTATAATGGCTCATTAATGCATGCATGTGCAATAAAAATTCAAATTTGTGCTTTAAAATTATGAACATTTTCATCTTAACCATGAAAGATCTTTCTATCATTGCTAATTTTACACCGCAATAGACATCCCCAAACTGATTAGTGGTAATTAGTCTAATGTCATGGAATCAATCTCCTCACATGAGAGACATTACTTCACCTATCATAGAGATAGTTTTCTCTACATTCTCTACAACTCATTAAAACTTAAATGTATTCACTGTAAGTATTAATGGTGCTGTATCATAAATAATAAAGCTATATTGATTGAGGGTGTACAAAAGCTCAGTGAACAGACTGTTGATCTTCTCTGAGGCTCTCCATTTACATGCTCAATCACTCCCTCACTCAAACTCACTCCAAAGACTACAGAATCCAACAAGCATTGTGCATGTAAATAGATGACATATGAGTATAAAATAAGTGAAATATACAGTGAAGTGTTCAAGATATGGTACTAACATATGTATAAAACACAGTATTTACCCAGAACACAGATATTCATATCAGTGGAATGGACTCCTATTTCCTTATTTATTTATGATGTAAGTTGCTTAAAGCAGTCATCAAAAATGAAAAGGCTGTACATAAAATATAATTTTTTTGGTTACAGAAGCTCTTCAATCAATTTGTGTTCATTTATTTCCTGAAACTAGTAAAGGGCATTATTTACTTAAAATTTGAAGTAGAAGATTAGGGTGATAGATGTTTCATGGGCAAAGAGCTTCAAGTGTTTTCTGAAGCAAACTGAATATAGAAGCAAGCACCTGTTTCTGCCCCGTCAGCTTTAACCTCTTATACACCTGAATTTATGGTGACTTTGCATGTGTCCTGACCATTCTATAGTGACAATTATGGTGACTAAAGTGTCAAACTCCACTAAAAATGTCACTGCTCACTGAGGTGTATATAATCCTCCTTATCCTGAATGTTTTTTGTTTTTTTTTTCCTAGCAGGTTATTGTAGAAAATTTAAGACACTTATAAAATTCTGACAAGATCTCAGAACAAAGTTTTGTCAAGTGGAATATTAGCATGTTTAACTTTATTGCTGAAAATGGGATTGATCATGACACACTTGTGCCCTGATGACTGAGAAATTCTGATAGATTATGGGCCAGGCTGCAGTTTAAGCTGAATATACATGTAAAGTTTATGTTTGTGAAAACTTGCACACTGGTTAAAGTAGTCCTTATTACCTTTAACCTGACAATGCGAGTACCATTTGTGTAACACATGTTTTTAAACAGAAACCGGACCCAGTTTTATGTGTACTTGATCATTCAAATGGCTAAATCCCATCTCCATATTAGGATGTTTGTTTTCTTCCAGCCAGACAATTCTTTTAAAACACATGATTTCAAGATACATGTACATCTATAAATATCATAGGTACTTTTGAATCTATTAATCTAACTTTTCAAGTTATGTTTCTGTAAACAAATTGAAATTTTTTCTACATTTTGTAATATTATATTATATCGTTAAATTTAATTTTAGAACAGTTTGCTGTTAAGCTATATGATACACCTGTGTGTCCATGCCAAACATGTAGATCATTTCGCATAAGATAAGTTCATTAGCCTGTCTGTTCAAATCTGTTAGTGGTAATGGAAGGTCTGAAAATCCACCATGATAAGATCTGGCCACCCAAGCTAAACACATGTTGGAGGAATCTTACAACCTCAATTCACAAAACTGACCACCTTATATTAACCATAACTTTTGTTTTTAATTCCTGAGATATACACTTACACTAGTCTGTATGGAAGTCAGGGTTTCTCTCCACAAAAGCAGTGAATGCCGGCAGTGATATAGGGCTTTGTTTTCTATGATCTAGGATGTCCACATTTTGACAAGTATAAACACTGGCCATAAGACAATCAGCTGTGATCAATTCTGACATGCTGTCAGACTACTAAAGGGTTTGTAACTTTAGAATTGATAAAAATCTGCTGATCAGGTGTCTGGTATACTCTGGAGTGAGCAGGTTTCTCTCTCACAGTTTCTCTTATCATATCTTCGCCATTTTTTTTATTTTTAATTTTTTTTAATATTATGGAAAAGTAGAAAATGGGATGAATTCCTTTCTAGACATATTCCTATGTTAACACACCCTGACAACTACCAGAAAGAATAAAGTGGCTTTGACTGTAATGGCAGGCATGAGATCCATCTGTGGAACAACCATTGTAAATTTCCCCAGAGGGAAACAAGCATTGGGTGCAGTATGGACCTATGTACACACATCGTCTGTAATCTTTACTCTTACTTTCCTCCTCTCAGCGATTAAAGTAGTGGAGGAATATTTATTTTCGAGTACCTCAAAACACTACATTCATGGTTATGTTAGTGTGACTGCCACTATTGGAGTATATTGCTGTTTTTCAATTCGAACAGTCTTGAACACGTTGTTCATTAAAAGCAACTAATCTATTCAATTCTCTGATTTTCTTGCAAAGTTTACTATCAACTGGGTATGATCACCTGTAGGGATGTCATTGGTGCTGTTTATGCTGGGGGCTTTTCACTTAAGAAAAGATACCTCAATTTGTTAAATTTATAATAACACCAAAAGGTGTATCCATGAAAGAAGAGGATGTGAGCTTGAGGTTTGTGTGCTGGGAAAATTCTGGTCGAAATTGATGATCCTTCAATCTGGGGAAATAATCCAGCTCATGCAAAGATTGTAGCCATGTTTAATGATTTGCTTTGACAGAACAGCAATTGACATGTCAGTTAGGAACCAACAGTCCAGTTAAGCCTGGGCGTTTGTGTATTATTAGCTAATGAAGTCGGGTATTGAAGTTTGAAACAGAGACATGTGATTCTGGTTGTTACTTTAATCTTTGTTAATCAGGTGTGATCTATTATCAGGTGGTATTAATCTACTGTCTGCCAATCTCTGACTTGGACTAGACTGTAGACTTGTTCAATAATACCCAGTCTAATACCAGATAGAGTAGACGGCTAACTGGACCACAATCCTTCAATGTTAACAGGATTCAAAGGGAGACAGGTGTGTGATGTTCAAAACCGTGAGTGAACTACACATAGAAGAAACATTGCATAATTAAAACCAGGTTTTCATCAGCACCCCAATCTTCAGGTTCCACCACCTGGCCTCTTCACTTCTTGTCTGGACACACTAACTCTCCCTGTTGGACTCCAGATGTCTTCTGGCTCCACCTTAAATGCACCAGAGCAACTCCAAACACACAGCAAACTAAAGCAGACTATGGCTAGGCCTACTACTGTAGAGTCAACAAGTCTAGTCTTCCTCACTTCTCAACAACATTCCAATGGGGCCAACCTTGATGCTACACATCTATTCGAAGTCTTAGGAAGCCATTGTGAATTTCTGACACTACATGTCTATTTATTAGTATTGATGTTGGAAAATCTGCATACGGATGACATAATACATGTAGATAGAATGTATTAATGGAATTCATAGATATAAACGAGGCAATGATATAGAGAAAGGCGACTCAAGGACAAACAATAGACTTTCCTTAGCACACACCTACATCAGCAGTTGTTGATATCTGCTGGATGAATTTCCCCTTTATCTGTTTATATGACAGATGTTTTAACAGCTGTGACTGACCACTTTACTGGTCAGATAATATCATTTCAGTTGCCATCTTATCAGATGGATTTGATGTATTTATAACCAGTGAACCTGTTCCATAACCATTTAATCATGTCTAAAATGCACCTGTAAAACCATTTGTCTCTTTTTTTTGATCATATTTCATTTGTTTATCTGTTCATGGTATTGGTCAAGACTATATTTTTCTAGATCTGTATTCATCTGTGGGAACTTGTATTCATACTGCATATCCACAGACTGTCTACCATGGTTTGTCTCATTACAGTTTGGTGGTCATCTTTGACCACATAGCAGATTTTGGAATGATCTACCATATCTAACCTCAGACCAAATAGCTGTGTCCCAGATCTTACCTTAACATGGACACAGCTTGTTGATAGGTCCATCAACCAGTATCTGTATCTGTCATGATGATAGAGAGTGTAGCATTAAAGATTCTGGCAAGAGATCTGTAGCTTCCAAATGAGTTAAGCATGTTGTTACGGTTGAATCACAGGTGAAAGTAAGTGTGTTTGAAGTCACAATACATGTCACTCATTCTGTTACAAAGACTCACTTTGGGGAATACACTGTAGGATCAAGGAGTGGGACTTCAATGCAAATTGGACTTCAATGAAACATGTTCACTTATAAAAGAGATGTTTTTCTTGTTTTCACTGGGAACTGCAAAAATGGGACTATCTTAGTAATGTAGAATGTGAGGAATTCTACTTTTGAATTTAAATTGAAGCTTATAAAACATTTTTTTTTTTAACTAGAGCCAATGTTAGAAGAAAATTTGCCAGTTTTCTGAGTGACAAAATAGGATTAAAAAAATTGTTTGCCTTTGATTTTCCCATATGGTCATAGACATCTAGATGACATCTTTGTGGGGATACTTACATATATACTGAAAAATATTGACTGTTTATTGTAATAATAGAATAGTTACAAGTGATTTTTTAATTTTTTATTTAAGTGATTTATTGCAGTTTATGTCACACTTGTTTTTTCACTAATATGCTACACTAGTTAATAAGAGCACTTAAGTGCAAAATTGCTTCATGAGATTGGGCTCCGAGAGTTAGTTTAGCTAAGATTGCCAGCTCACCCGCGTGGGAGGAAACTTGTATCCATGCCTTCAGACAGTGTGACAAAATATCTGGCAATTGGAATGACAATATGAGAAAGATTAATGGCCACTTCAGAGAAGGAATTTGAAAAGTTGAAATGTAAAATATGACGACAGCTCTCTTAAATTATGCAATGGTATTGTTGTGTATGAAAATAGAAGCATTATAATTTAAACCAGATTTTGTTTGAGTTTAACAAGCTGGGTATTTCTAATATCAGAAACCATGTGGTGTTCTTTGGCAAAAGTCTCTTGTCAACATATATTGACATATATATGAGGTGTGGTAGGAATTTTGTGAAATCTCTACATGTGTAACTCTGTGTTAATGTTTTTCAGTAAATATTATGTCACACCTACACATGTATGTTGAAACTGGGAATCTTTATGTTATCCATTGTGAGCAACCTGCTGATCAGTAACAGCTTGAAATGGTATTTCCATGCACATACATGTAGAATAACAGGTTTTTCCTTTTTGTTCTCAATTGATATTCAGTAAATCTAACAAGAATTTTTAACACATGTTAATATAATTAAGATTTATAATTAAGATTGTCTCTCAATCTGAGAGTTTATTGAGAACATTATTTTTTTCATTGGTTTAATTAATTAGTCCATATCGCTATGACAGTGAGTATGATTTTGCAGTTTTGTGCTACTGACAGGATTTCATTTTAAAGGCTTCTGGAGTAGATTACTTTAGAACCAATGATTCACCTTTAAATGATGTTAATGGAATTAAATCCATTTTGGGTAGAATTAGAAGTAGTGAGTGTCTAGCCAGAGAAGATTAAGTTGTCTCTGGACTACCTCAATATTATCCAGCATAGCCATTGCTAACTTAATCATATTAATGATATAATTCTTCAGCCAAATGAAAACCTTCATCAAGAAAATAAGTGGAAAAATTTGAGTGAATAGCTTTATAAGTGAATTTGCCTTCTGTTTACACAAGGCCCATACATGTGTTTAGCATTTTGAACAACTGATCCTCCTTTGATGTACTGCTCACAGGTACCAGTTCCCCATTGGACCTCGTTATGTGAGGGAGTCTTGATATTAGTCGTGAGCCGTTAAAGTTGATATTACATTACACAGTGAAGGGTGAAAGTTTGTTACCTGTCCAGTTTAAGAGGTGGGATTTTGTGTTGTAGTAATCATATCACCTGGCCAGTATTGACAGATATGTGTGGGGAAATCCTCTACCTGGTGTTTCTGTTTAACCAGTCTTACCTGGCCATGTGTTTAAAGCCAGTCTCACCTGTCTACGGATTGTTAAAATAGCCTCTTAATCTCTTCAGAAACACTGAAGAGTCACAGAATTGATGGAATTTCCTGTTAGCATGGAGACTCCACAACATCGCAACAAATAGTGAAATATGGGTGAAAAGTTCTCCTATCCAGATTGATGTGAATTTTTACGAAAATAGAATTTATTTCATTTCTTTTCTTTGTTTTGGGGGGATCAACAAAAAAAATAAAAAATAAGGAAAATGGAAGTTTTTATTCTTATGTATTCGTTAATTCTTTTAATTTTAAACATATTTTCTATAATTTGTTACATTTTTGTGAAATGTGCAGCAATTTTTTTGAATAATATTTTTTTTAAATTCTAAATGGGATATGAAACCTTACAAGAAAAGGATATGTAGATCTTTTCATTGAGAAAACCTCACCTGTCCTGCAGAGTTGACAGGAGGATCAAATGTCTTCTACTTTCACCAACAGAAATTAGGGTAAATATAGTGTCAAAAGCGTGGTCACCAAATCCTCATTTTGAGAGGAAAAACTAATTATTAATACAAACATGAATTAATGTAGTATATCAAGAGGTAGTCATGATAGGTGTGTATATCTGTATTCAGAGAAAACATATATCACTCCAAGAAAGGTGTGGGTGAGGTCGTCTGACTCTCCTCAATAAGGAACTGGTCACTGTAGACATGATGGAGACAATTAAAGTGTGCATACATCTGTGGACATGTGTGACCGAGCAGTGACCAGTGTCTGGTTCCCCACAGACCGTTCACTGAATCTCACCCAGGCCAAACAGATCAGAAGATTGACCAGGGTTTATTTTCTCAATGGTTACCAGGACTTTAGTACACTCAGGTTTCACAGAAAAGTCTAATACCAGAATTTTGTCATGCCACTTCTCAGATCCCCAGGAAAGATGTAGACAAATCCAAAAACACATGCTTCTATCTTCCTTTATCAATCCCCATTTATTGAAGACCTGATGTTCATTCTCCTTTATCTGTTTTTTCTACATGATGAATGTGTAAGGTGAAGTGACCTCCAGAAAAACATGCTTAAAGATTTGTGGTAGAATTTTGTCACAAAAGGTCACAGCATTGACTGACTTGGACTATTCCACTGTGTTTTAACACAGAGACAGCTCAGATGAGGCTCCAACCTTTCTCTTTGAGACATTATAAGCACCTGTTTTTCATTTGCTGGTTCAGAATCCTTTCTTGACCTATCTTTGATCTTGTCGTTTTATACAGGGGATTTTTTTATTCGGATAAAACTAAGCCATATGACCCAAATTGCATAGTTTAATAGTTTAACGAAAATTGCATAAGTGCTGAAGTCTTTTTAAGAGAAGACAAAAGCTCAAACCTTTTACCATGTACATGTAGTATATAATTGTCTCTTTAACTAATATAAAATCTTGTGTTAATGAATATGGTCCGTGAAACAGAAATGAAATGTACTGTAGTCCAAAAACTTTTACATCAGCAGTTTATAATTATTTGCTTATAACTTCTGTCATTAATTCTGTCACTATTAGAAATCACCAAAATGTTCAGGTAAATAGTGTCAGGAGAAAAAAAATATAAAGAAAAGCAGAAAATCTTTTTGTTCCAGTTATACAATGACCTGTTTTAGTTATGATATTTTTTATCATATCGGTTTGTTTATTCTACTGTTGTACTTACGTGTCATATAAATCTGACAATCTGTTTTGATATTTCCAGTTGCCTGCCTCATGGCGAAACAGCATGATGCAATTTAGACTCATTTATCTCACATATTATACAAACACTGTCAAGGAACACTTTGGGCAATACAACAAATGGTAGCTGCCTTAGTTTGTTATTGTTTATCATAGTTTGTTGGTTTTTGGCCCACCCAAGTCCAGCTCAGGAACATTGTATCTGGGACAAAATCTAAGATTTAGCGTCATGTGGTCCTATCTGATTGGCGAGGGAGACTTCATGGGGATCAGTTATGTCCACCTTTAGCTTTCTTTGCTTTCACACATTAATCAGCTTAAGCAGGGTTTTAAACGTAGCAGAATACTTAATGTGATACAACTTTTGATTTGTGATATCTGCAACTGCAACAGTTTGTGAATGAATTTTTAGCCTTTTACAAAGAATAAGAAAAGCACTGTTGCAACATTAAAATTGATAGTTTCCATCGCAACATTATTCCAAGAAAGATATTCTTGAGAATGATGTGTTGCACCATTACTTATTTTGCCAGGTTGTAGCGCAGTGTCTTGATCACAAATCTTCTGGTTATTTGTCAACTGTCTGATCTGTTCTTCACAGTAGTAGGTGGACGGAGACCATGTGGTCCTTATTACCTCTGCTTGTCCATCAATATATCACATTCAATTTAGAAGCCTAAATTAAGACAATGGAGACCTGCATCCTAAAACTCTTGTCAGCTTCCTTTGGTAGTCCGTCGATTTTCAGAACACCTGTTATATTTAGTCTAAATTTAGTTTATTTTGAATATGAACCATATATATTTACATATTTTTGGTAAGTCAGGATTACATATTTGTGAATGTGATGAAAATCCAATTTTTTTTGTTTTTAAAAAATATTGCAAAATGAGTATATGTCAACAGAAAAAATACACTGCATTTTTCAAGGTTTATTTCTTGAAGTGCAATAATGATAACACTAAATTGATTACTTAATCTAGAAGAATAATCCTTGAACTAGTAGATGGTGTCTCATTTTTCAAAAATTTGACTAGATGGATCACAGTGGATTTTTTGTCTGTCCCGCCTTGGAAAGTCATAAAAATGTTAAACTTGCAACTGAAAAATTCACAAAAATATCAAGGTTGAACCTCATAAAAATGAGGCACTGTTTACTAGATTGTGCTCTTTACAATGTTACAAATTTGAAGTTTCTAACATGAACATGAATAGTTTTTTACAAATACGCCGTGGAAAATGTAGGGTTTGCTTAAAACTAAACGGTCAGAAATAGGTACTTAAAGTTTTGCCTCAAGGGAAAACTAAATAATAGGCTCAAATTTTAACTGTTTGTTATCCAAGTGATAAAAACAATTTGGTTAATTTTGAGCCCAAGGTGTTTAGCAAGACCGTAAAGGAGTATCTCTTGAAGAATATTACAATCTGAAACTTTTAGATACTCAACTTCAACAATTCTTTCAAGGAAAAAACTTTTAGCTTTTGGCAAAGGCAACAAAGCCATTCATAAAAGAATTTTTTAAATAGTTTTTGTATAGGTACAATCAGCTATTTCTATTAATTAATGATGTACCTTGAGAAAGGTAAGATATAGATTAAGACTTCATTTCATGTTATTTTTCATTTTGTATCACTCCCGCTAATTTTACTCAAAATTTGTAAATTGCTTTACTTATAGAAATGTACAGATCAGGTTGTAGTTTCCAGTTTTTTAAGAAAAAATTGCAAAGATATGACCATTTGACTTGTAAAAAACTAAAAGCAATCAGGTTTTCATACTTGTTGGAACAGCAGGGGTTTTATGTATTGCACTCAATACTATACCTTGTTTAATTATACTACATACCATTCAACCCCACTTTTTCAGACAGACATGTATCTCACACTGTGTCTGGGCTCTCAGTAATGCATGTTATCAGATGATTCTGTGGATTTGACATTCAGACAATTCTACAAACAGATTCCATGATGAGTTTTTCTATGCTCCATGACAAGTTTCAATGAGTATCTATGGCATGTTGTCTAGCAAAAGGGGAGAGAATTCTCACAGTTTATGAATGTTTTTTGAGCATTGAGGCACTTAACACTTTGTTATGAGAATTGACCAAGATATACGCCCAGACTGATTTGTTCACAATTCTGTTCTAGTTTAAAATGGAAAGTTTTAGTTCGTATACAACATTGGTATTCAATAAACTAAGAAATTTTTATCCATACCAAGTCTTTCCATCATATATATACTTCCGAGTACTAATTGTCACTTACAGAATCTGTTACATTTTATTATGTTAGAAAATCAGGAAATAATTTGAAATAATAAATTTAAAATGTGCTTATTCAGAGAAACATGGATTTGATACCGGGATTGGTTTGGACCTGAAACATTTTCTTCACTAGAATCTATCTGAAAGTGTTATCTCCAAAATATTGAAAATACTGCCGGAAAATTATGTTCAAGATTAAAGATTGTATCCTCGAAAAATTGGTGTACTAAAAGAACTGTACTAGTTTAAGTAAATACTGCGTCTTAATTTTACCCACAATTTAAAGCCTTATTAGTTGGATCCTGCTTCCATATCCGCATAATAAAAGTAAAACGCACTAAAGGTAATCGGAAATGTAGGAATAACATTTCAGAAACAAAGAAAGCTTTTATTTGAGGCAGTAATTTTTCTTGGCAGTTGAAATGACTTTCTCCGCAGTTCCAGACCAACCTCTACAGGGCTAATTGGGCAAACTAACTACTCTGTTTTTATAACACACCAGTCTCTGTGTATTTAGTAGATAGACACACTAAAATATGGTCAGAGATGATAATATGTTCACACCTTGTTTACTCTGACAAAACAACTATCCTTCATTCTAGGTTAACCAATAGTACTTGAGCACTAAATATGTATGTATTTGTTATTGGATTCAAACTGAATTTCAAAGACTTACATGTAGTCACCAGTGTGATTATAGTGCATGGCACCTTAATTCCAATTACTGCCTTGTATTTCTGATCTATATTGACACTGGATGTCAATACTAGTGGAAAACTCATTGCATTTTTTTTTTATTTTTCTAGTATTTTTGGCAAGAATCATTTTTTGTCCATTGTATTGCCTCATTTCTCCACAGATATTAGTAAAATATCAGGAACTAGATATTAGTTACTGATGATTGGCTGTTGTTATGAAGAGTGACGTGTATTAAACTCAGAATATTCAAACTGAAATCAGTTCAAGTGAAACTTAGAATGATTGGTTTCTGCTAATACAGTATAAAGTTATACCAAATGAAAGTCAAAGACTGAATGACCTCAGTTGAATATAAATTCATCCTGCTATAGGACTGAAAGTTAATTTCTGGTGGAATATGATTTTATATTGTAGTGAGATTCCAGTGTTTGTAATAAGTCAGTGTATGGGAGGATGGTTAAAATGAGGTTAACTGACTGGTGGTAGGATCAACCCTTTTTGTCTGTAACCAGTGTCCTGTTTCACGATATTGATTGGTGTGGCCATTGACCATTCATAATTAAATAATCGTTGATGAGAAGGCAACATAAATGTAATTATCAGCTATAATAGTGATTTAAACCTAGTATTAATCTGTTACTGTGATATGATTTGATAGTTTAGGTTGTAGATATCGTTTGCAGCCCATCTGACTTACACCGCTCCTAGCTCTTAAAAACTACTCATATCTTATTATTTTGACCCCACTTTCATGCATGTCAGAGAAGAAATGTAGAATATGATAAATTCGTATTTAACACAATTTTCTGTTCATTATACTTGGCAGGAGGTCAAGTAGAAAGCATATGAATAATGAAATTTCAACAGCTTTTTCATAGCTATTAACTATCATGTTGAGAGAAAGCTTTCAACTCAGCACTGTTAACTGGGATTGTTCCAAGGTTTAATGGCTTAAAACTAGAAATCTGGTTAGATCCTGGGGAGCTTAAAAGCTTAACATGTGGCAATGGTTCTTTTAATCTGCTAGTGAGAAATTTTTCTTAGATAGTATCACAGAACATCGTACTGTTTAGATTATTTGCTATTATTATTTATCCATTTTGCAATTACACAATATGTCAAATTTTTGTAGTGTGGGAGTGAAGTTAATTGAGGTTTAATAGTCTTTTAATTTTTATTATCAATCTTATAAATCATGGTGGTTTGCTTAATGGCTTTGTTGATGGATTGGTCAATTTACAGGATAATATATTACACAATGTAACTGGAAAGCAGTAAGAATCTAATTGAATTTTAAACAGCCAATGTTTAAACAATAATGGGTTCATGGCATAGTAAGGAAAATTAAAAGATCTGGATACAGTGTATTGTTTTAACTTTTGGAATTTTTATGAGGTAGTTGGAAGGGATAATTAAAAAATATTAATGTACTCTAATCATGTGTACATAAACATTCTGACAGCTATAAATAATTCATATAATTGTTGATATTACTTCACTTTAAACCCTTGTAAACCTGTAAATACAGGAGTCCTCATCTCTCAATGTGATGTATGTTACACTACTGGCCTCCTTCAACACTGTGACATGCACAACATCTACAAAATACATAAGCCTTTGACATGTGAAAATTCTGGAAATATTTTCTTCTATATATTGCTCAGCTGTATCGCGATTTTACCTGGAGTATTATTTGCTTTTTATCATCAAGCAGGTCAGCAAAACTGTTTTATCTTTTATTGCTTGACTTATAAGATCTTTTCATGTAGCTGTATTTAGAATAGCTGGTCTCTAATTAGCTATATATGGGTATGATTATTTATCAAAGGTTTATTGTTCACTTGGCTAATTGAGACGTGAGTAAAGCTTTGAATGTCCCTATTCTATTGGAGTTTATTCCTTGTGTGCCGGTGTGAACAGTGGCCTTCTGAACCCCTTAACTTAGCTCTATATCTCTCTGTCACACCATGGGTGTTAGATTGCCTTGTTTTGCATGTTTTTGGTTGTGTTAGCAGACTAACATGGTTTAATGTTTACCTGACAGCCCAGGTAATTCTTTTTGATCTCTTCATTCAGCCTATATGTGATCACCTTACCAATAGTATCAGGTATAGGACCACCTTTAACACTGAAATATATCTGTGACAACTCTGGCTATGAAACAAATTCTTTGATACTGATATTCAGGCTGATATTTTGTTTAGGGAGTTCTTTACACGCAACTAAATCAAACCGGCACAACCCAATATTACCTGTATGTTGGTTCTCCGTAAAACAAAAAAAACAGTATCTAAAACAACTTCTTTGTTATCAGAGGCCTTCATATGTAAAGAGTTTGTAAATCTCTGGTATAAATTTTACAGATTGTGCTGTTTGTATTTCTTGCTGAAAATTGGGTTCTTGCAGAAATACCAAAACAACCATCTGTATATTACTATATGTTACAGCAAGTCCCTTCCTTTAATTGCAAAACTCTTACATAAGTACTAACTTACTAAGTGCAATCATTTTCAGGTCATCATGAAATTCTGCTGTAATTTTAATCAGTGACTTAGCAATACTGTATTGTTTGACCTTCAATGCAGCTGTTGTGAAAATAAAACTGTGTTTCTTGTACCCCAATCTTTAAGTCTAAACATAACAGATGCATCATTTTAAAATTGCAGCCATCAAGCCCAACAGGCATGTATGTTAGACTTGGAAATTTCTTTATTTTTTTCTCTGGTCATCAGTGAACCAATCATACATTATGGAAACTTCATTCAGCTGAAAGCCTAACCTCAAGTAACTTCACATTCCTGCAGGAGTTGCCCAACAAACTTATCTTAAATCTGCTATCTTCAAAAAGAAAAAGTGTACTGTCCTTATTTGTTCCATATATATTTTTTTTTCAAACTGGCTATTAACACAAGTATGTTTTCGAGTGGCTACCACAATGACTGGCTATCACAATATCAGTGTATGTTGACTGGTTTTCAGCCATTATGTCCTCAGGCTCAATGGTCCAGAGAGACATGCTGACAAGGACTTGCCATCATGTCCCTGTACTCATAGTACTCAAATTAATAAACACCAACATTATAGCACAAGAAGAAAATAAGTGCTCCATACCATAAGTGCTCTCTTAAATATAGTTGAGGCTGTTTTCTTTTTGGTGGGAAGGGGGGGGTCTTGCTTTCTTCCTTTCTTAAACCAAAGTTCAAAATTAATTATAACTGTTCAAAATTTCTACAAGTTTGTTCTTTTTTCTTGTGGAAGAGTGTTTATAATGAGTACTTCCAAGAGGATTGTTTTGAAAAGAATGTTGCCTTGGATTATTTATGATGGTATTGTATTTAGCCAGTTGTGGAATTCTGGCTGTTCTTAGATATATGGATTATCTAGGTTTACCAGATGCTCAACGTACTCTAGAATAGATCCTGTTTGACTTTACAAGGTACTGCTTGGTTGTGCAGAGAAACAGTTCCCGGCTCTGGGGGATATGTACCCAGTCTTATTCGAATCCATCTCTCTGCCAAACGTTTAACCATGGTGGTCTTCAGTCCATACTGCTAAAAAATCACAGAGAGTATGACATTGTATTATCACCAATTTCTTCTGCAAATTGACTGTGACTTCAAACCCCAGATAAAAAAAGACCCAACTAGCTTGATTTATAGTAACTATTTTTTGTTAAATAATATTGTTACTAATATCTTGAATTCTTCATCTGTATGAATGAATTTGGTAACCTATATAAGGATTTGAGTGTAAAAAATGAAGATAGACTCTCAAGTTTATGAAACATCAGCAATATAACTGAAGAAAGTCTAAATGATGAAAGCATGGAGAACATGTAGTACCTAGCAGTAACATGAAGCTCCTTGTTATCTTTAGGATACAAAATGTCAAGGTGTTCTAGCTTATAACCATCCCACCAACTTCCTGCCATGTTACAGTTTACCATTTCCTGCAAACACCTAGTTCCAGCTTCCATTGACTGTTCTGTTTTAATTACCGTACTAACAAAGCTGTAAGGATGGTGCTCAGATATGCTTTAGGCCTGCCTCAATCTTAGAAAGGCATTTGGTGCAAAGAACTAATACAGATTTGTATCTGTTGAGTTTTACTATAAACGTTGCAATAATTTGAAGAAGAAGATTAATTATAACTGTCCTCCAATAAACAAGGAATCCAACTCAAAGTAGATATTGATGTTTAGGTTAGTGTTGAGATAAGATATGTAACTTATATTTTTAAATCTACATGTAATGTGGGTCAGATCAGTAATGGGGTACTTTCTGGGTATTTACCATTTATCTAAATGAAGAGATAGCAGAATGGTTTATAGCGGTATGTGGCAGGAAGAGTGTGGATTAGAGTTCATTCCCTCCAAGCCTCTGGGAGTAACATCTGTGTATAGACAGTTTATTAAGCCCCTTCTCTCCTATCTCCAGCCCTCCACTTTATTAGCACCTGATAAAATACCTGTCTTAGTTAGGAACTTATCTTCTCTTGTGATTAAGAGTGGTGAAGCGGTTCACCTGGCTACACTTACTGGACCACCAACCCTTAACCTCTCTCAGAAACCTCTTCACCTTAATTCCTTCAGCCTTCCATGGTGGTACCGCCTTTAAGAAATTTAATAAACATTTCAGCCAGTTTGACCTTTTACTTAGTACTGTTTATTTAAACCATTCAATACATACCAAAATGTTCAGTCCATGTAATCTTTCAAAATGTCTTTTGAAATGCTTTTAATGACAAAACCAATTGTTTATTCGTACATGGTGTCGCTTTTACAAAACTAAAAGCATCTACTATGTAGCCTAGACTATTAAACATGAGATGGTGTCAATTCCATTAAGGTGCACTACTGGCTTTATTATAACTTCTTCTAGGCAAAACATCACGTGACGTTAAAGATAACACTTGACTGACTGCCTGTGCATGGCAAGTAATGCGTGGAGATATGAGAAAAGCCAATCGTGCACCTAACTCGTCAATTCCTTAATTCCACTTTGACTAGAGAGTACCGATACTGTAAAGCTGGGAATATAACTTTATATTCTACAGAATTGTATAGTGTTAGTGTTACTAGTTCCAATCACTTATTAGCCTGAAACATGAATAACACTCAGTAGTTTTTGCTGTTTCTCCTAAAGCTAGTTACTACATGTAGATATATTCAAATATGCACAGTGCTTATGTAAATTAATTTCTTATTGTTTGACATTAAAATTGAATTGTCAGCAGATATTTACTTAATAGGTTAATGGAATGTACATAATACTACTGAGCTTCTCTCAGACGTGATAAATTGAACACTCACAGTCAATGAAAAGTAGCCATTCTGCATTGGTTTATATAAGGTGCCCTTGTCTGTATTAAAATAAAGCAGGAGGAGAAATGAACAACATGTTCTGCTTCAAGCCAATTACCCTTCAATACAACGCTAAACCACAATGAAACAATACAAGTTGAGATGAGATACATAGTGTTTTGACTACACAAAAATACACAAGTTTTTGTGATGGTATCCAGAATTGTTCTGCTGTCTGAGAAGGGCTAAAAACTTCCCAGTTGTCCATGGCAGTGATTTATGGACATAGTACTTTGAGCCCTCCATTATTTTTAGAATGACCAGGGTCTACATTTTAAACACAGTTTTCTTTCTCTCCAGGTGTAGACCCTCATTTAAACAGTATTTTCTTGGTAATATATAATGGTAATATTAAAGTCACATCAGAGCCATAAGCTTACTCTTTATGTTTGGCTAGGTAAATAGTTACTGGAGACCTAAAAAACAAGGGGCCAAAGCAGTGGTGTTAAAGAAGTCAAACTTTGTTAACATTAAGAGATGCAAGGAAACAGTTAAGGATGCCATTATCATGTGTATCAATGTAATGTAGAAGTTGTAAATCCACAAAGTCTTATCTGCACATCAATCTGCTGCCATTAGCAATATAGAGCTGTTGGATAAAAGGAGAATTAAATACTTGTAAAATAAATGTTGACATTGTTTGAGGAGATAAAGTTTTACTTATGGGTTGATTCTAATGGGTTAAGAAGGCCATGTTATTGTGTGATTGATAATGACCTTGTTCTGGACCTATTTTTCCTTGGTTGTCATCACCTATCCTGGCACTTGTGGAGGGATACCAGGGATAGGTGATGACAAGTGGATGTAATAGCCATAGTTTATGTCATGCTGTAATGATGATGAGTTAGCCACCAACTCCTCCAAAACACTAACAGGAACAGGTCTTTTATTCCTGACAAATAACACATGTTTTCCTTTAAATTGTAAAATAGTACTGTACACATGGTTCACCAGATTACAAACTATTATGACCTTTAGTCTCATGTTTGACATACTTTTTTAAAATACCCTCAAGTTTACTCCCAATTAGTGTGTGTGTGTCCATGTCCTAACCCTGGGGACATTGCTAGGTACTGGTACTGAGAACACGTGTTTATCCTTTGTCCTTAGTTATCCAGATAATCCTCTTGCAAATTAACTCCTTATGGAATGTCAAATTTCCATTATTGTGATGCATTTAGACAATACAACGATGCAAAATATTGAAGTACTGATACTCTGAACAACTGAACATAGATCTTTATGGGCATTAATCTCTTATGATAGACCAACTGATTTGAGTACTAGAAGAAATAGACTTTTCTATAGTATGATATGGAAGTTGTTAAAAATGTTTTCTAACCATCTTCAAATGGGCTTTGATTGTTGACCAAATGGTACAGATTAATAACACAAACTATACCTCTTTATCATCATCTTGACATTTCAGATTAAAACTAACATATGATTTGTAATAGATGAGAAGACAACACTAACAAGGTTTGTCAGTAAAGATTCAAGCTTTCAAACTCTTCGTCAGTGGAGGTAAAGAAGTCATGATCTCTACAACTTTCAAGTGAAGACATTTGCCACCTCCTTGAGGCTTGACTATCTGGGGCTTAGTGATAATATGGTCTACTTGAATTTGTTTATCAAGCACTGACCCTCTCCCAATGAATGCTATTTGGGTAAAGGTTATGTTTATTTCAAGGGTCAATAACCAATGTCAAGTTAGGGTTTTTTGAAGAACAGTGCACGCTTATCTGTCATTCAGTTGACAGTTGTTTTGTAAACATGAAAAAAGAAAGACATTAACCAGGCTAGTTTAAGAAGAAATTGAGTTTTTGTTGTTGGTAAATTGGTCTTAAGACATGATGTACCAGCATTTAGAGTTTAGATTTTGCTTGGTGTTTGTGATAATTTTAATTAAAGGGGTGAGTTTCCTGCTAATCTTGGGATCTCTGATGTTAATTAAGGGGCAATATAAAGCTGGTAAGTTTGTATTGTGTATGTATTGCAGCCTGTGAATTGTGATTGTCTTGTCTTGTCTATGTTTGTCACCAGTAACATTGAAGTTTCAAGGGTGATTTCCTTCACACCATAACATGAGTAAATACACTGTAAAACCCTGATCAACCAAATCAAATACACCATTCTAATTTAGACAAAACTTGGTCAGATTTCTAAGACAGCTTTCCATTGTTAAACTGTTTATAATACTAATTGTATACTTACATCGAGATGTTTGCTTTCTTTCAGATTTACTGCAGACCCAAGTTTCAGTGTTTAGTCAGCCAACCATATTAGATAACGCACAATTAACTATTGACATTCCAAGAAATCAGCTTCTGGTTGGTGCCAGGTAAGTCAATGGCTGTCAAACAGTTTCACTTCTCAATGTTCATACACAGCTCTTCACTAATGTGAGTTGTTTAAAAAACATCATAATGTACATAAATTACTAATGAAGGAAACTCATAATCGCAAAATACAGTTCAGTAAATTTACATTACCAGTCTATTTGGATATGTATAAAAAATTTAGCAGTTCATGATTTGTCGCTGATTGTTGAAATATTTAATTAAAATAAATGATAATACTTAAAAATATCAGGTGTTGTTTTACTTTTATGTGACTTACAACAAAATAATTATGTAGATTAAAATTGACACTTTTTTTGTTTTTATTCTATTGTAGGGAATGTTTGTTCCGTCTCTCGTTAGATGACCTGTCTGAATTAGAAATGGCTGACTGGAAATCTAACAACATGACCAAACTAATCTGTAGAGCTAAAGGCCAGCCTGAGGTAAGATGTCAATATCTCATGTCAATGTTACCCTTATCAATACCTATTCTTCAATACCTATTTTTTTAGCTACATGATTAAAGATTTTTAAAAAAAACATTTACTAGATGATGACCTACAAATGGTTATGAAGGCTGTATTTTAAGGCTTTACATTGCTCTGATAAAACTTAGGAAATATATCTTGTCATCATGTTGATGTGTTTTACACTTCAATCTTGCCATACCATAATGTCTTTTCCATGTTAAACAGTATTGACTCATCACAAAAATTTAGAACTGGAATATTAAGTCACAGTTTGAAGATAATATTTTATTCTAATCACATAAATAATTTGTTCTAATAAGATCTTTGAGTTTATTCTTAAATGTTTCTCCTCCAGAATCTCTGTCACAATTTTGTCCGTGTTCTTATCGTGTATGACAATGAAGTTTTCACCTGTGGAACAAATGCCTTTTCACCTGAGTGTTCATGGAGAAAGGTAAGAAACAATTTCTCTTCGATGATACAGTTTGATATATTTCTACAAACACATGTCTTGTTAAAATAAGACTGGATAAGAAAAGGCAGAGAGATAAACCAGTGATACATTAATAAGTTCTGTCTTTTATGTCCAACAAATAAAAGCTTCTTGGGATTTAATTTGTTTAGAAGTAACTATCTTTGCAGTTGTGTCTCAATATGTATCTATACCCTGTATATTGCCAAAAAAAGTCTGAAAAAAACAACTTTTTGACTTAATTTGATAGTTCATTTAAGTTGTCTTTAGAAATGACATGAAATCCATAAGGATGTGTTTCTATTTCCATTTGAGGTTGGATTCCATGTGTCTACCATCAGGTGTATGAGTGAGTCTCATGATGTGACTCCAGCAAACGTAGGGGTGGTTTATAGGAGGTTTTTACTGGTTTTCTACTGTATGTAAACTAGGAACTGTGTGAAATGGACAATCTGTCATCGTATAAGTGAAATACCCTTGAGTATGATGTTTTACCTCAATCAAAGGAACAAATAAAAACTTTCCTGATTGTCACATTTTCCTTGTGCCTGTGTGAAATTATCAGATCTCTGGAAGCTTTCTTTGTTTGCCTTTAGGATTAATGCTAAGGGCGTCCTGTGAAGTTATTATGGCAGATTACTTGGTGTTGTAGACCCAAATTTAAAAAGAAATAATAAAAATTAATTGATGGTGATGAAATATAAAATCCTGAAAATGTAACAATTTAAAGGATAGCAAGAGGGGTGTGTTAGCAAATACTCCTGGGACGGCATCATGTTTAAAACGTGTCTGTATTTTAAATGTGTGATAACTGTAAATAATAGTTAATAGTTGAGTCCTTCTCGTTCAAACCAAAAATAATGTCAAATGAAGGTATGAAAATAAGTGTATCTCAACTACTATCAGACATCATTGAACACAGATATCCAGCATCACTAAGAAAGAAAGTTATCACGGTTTTGTCCACCATTACCTCTTAAATTCCATAAATATATGATAGGGGTAAAGAGTACTTGTGAATGAGTTTTAATGTTAACAGGTGGCTATCATTGGGGATCTTAACTGATATTATTCTGGCTTCATTTCTCCTAATAGTTTCATCTATGTCAAAGACCGCCTGATGTATCAGTGTTCACAGACTTTTACTAGAAGAAAAAGTAGATTGGTTCAGCAAGAGTAGCTTATGGGGGCTTGGCTTTATGCCAGATTGTTAGGAGATGAGATGTTGTAACAGCTCTCTTCAATGGCAGATGCCTCTGTGTTGCAGCATCCTCTCTACAACCTCCAAATTACAAAAATGTAAAAAAAAAAATTAACTGCTTTAAGAATATCCTCTGCATTCTTCAATTACTTAAAGGCTTCCATAATAATTTGATAAATTGCATTTTTTGGACAAGAAAATTTGTCAGGAAAAATGTTTTTGTTTGGAAATCAATATTGGCGTAGGTTGTGCTGTCTTCTTCAGCAAATTGTGTGTCTATGGAAATTATTAAGCAGGGATTGTAGTCCCTGACAGACAATACTGTTAGCTTGAAATTAGCCCTGGATGACTCAGATTTAATGATGATATAAGGCTGCCTATAATTACTTTAAGGATTGCTTCGAATCACCAAATGTACCTGTGTAATGGAGCCATTCCTGGGTCTTGTCCTTATTTATGGTGCTTACTCATGAGAACCCATAATGAGCGGAAGCTGACCTTCAACTAGCTCCCCAATCTGTCTGAGAATCAATTGTTTCTCAAGTCTGCTAGCATATCTTTCCCACAGGATACATGTCTTTCTCACATGATACATGTCCTTCTCACATGATACATGTCCCTTCCACAGGATACATGTCTTTCTCACATGATGCATGTCCATCCCACAAGATACATGACCTTCCCACAGGATACATGTCTTTATCACATGATATATGTCCTTCTCACATGATACATGTCCTTCTCACATGATACATGTCCCTTCCACTGGATACATGTCTTTCTCACATGATGCGTGTCCATCCCACAAGATACATGACCTTTCCACAGGATACATGTCCCTTCCACAGGATACATGTCTTTCTCACGTGATGCATGTCCGTCCCACAGGATACATGTCATCCCAACATAATACATGTCCTTCCCACAGGATACATGTCCTTCTTACGGGATACATCTCTTTCTCACAGGATACATGTCCTTACTACAGGATACATCTCTTTCCCACAGGATACATGTCCTTACTACAGGATACATGTCCTTCTTACGGGATACATCTCTTTCCCACAGGATACATGTCCTTACTACA
>JARFOD010107321.1:3252-15819 GCA_031763545.1 Mopalia muscosa
CGTTAACAATAATGTATCGTTAAACAAACGTCCACAGAAATGGTCGTATTACAGTACACTGGTTCATTTTGTTTACAATTTTTGCTGCCGTTGTTGTTGTTGCACCTGTCACAACATACTGTTCGACAAATGTCATTTAAGTAAGACTTTAAAATGAAATGCCAAATCGGGATTGAACACGTAAGACCTACGTTATTAATCCAAGATGTACACTTTTGTTTACACACAAAATACAACATATTTCTATTTAACCTAGCTCATAAAAAAGAATTTAATAGTATAAATTTATTTCCCAATATGCAAATGTTTTACATGAAAATGAACCATTTTCTTGTGGCCATTGTACATGTCAGGTATGAACGCCATAACAGCATGACTGTTGCGAAGACCTTATGGAACCAAGCACCTGTGGATACGATTTTGAGGCTGGGAGATGCCTAGAAGGATTTATTTTACGACCTGATTGAAAGTAATGCAGTACAAGTCAAACATGCTTTTAGATGGAAATTTAGGGCATGCTTTCATGACGTTGATACCTAACATGTACAATGGCCATGAAAAAATAGGGAAGGTAAGAGGTCCTTTAGGGCTAGGTTTTGGGTATAATTATATGTGCCCATCTGTTCATTATGTTTACCATATTGGTTCTTCACATGATGTGTCGACCTCCATGTTTAATAGAATTTGTTACGCACATCAACATGAATAATGTTCAGAGCAGTAAAATGACCTAATTAAATTTGCATGCTAGTCTTTGATCTGTGAAGCAATGGCCAATCACGTATAAATCTGCTTTATCTGTTGATCTCACTTTTGTAATTGTGAAAAATGATTCTTCGGTGTTAATGTAAGAAAATTACTTGGAAGTGTTTTGAGAAACTTTAACATGAAAAAAATAGGAAACCTGTTTAAATTGGAGACCGAGTCATTTGAATATGAAACAAAATGACCATTTGGGTAACCATACTTTTGATTTCTGGCTATGTCCCTGGTGAGGGGTGCAGGGGTTTTCATAGACACTTTTTCATTGAGAATACTCCGATGAAAAATTATGGTAAATTGAGTTTTTCTTAAATTTGATATTCACTTTCGTTAGAAAATAATTGAGTTTCTGCTTCTTTTGGCCACTTGGACGCTATTAAATTCAGAATTTTCAGTGAATGACTCGCAGATTTCCTTTTTTGTTATTTTTTTGACGATGAAAAGTTAGTAAAATTGAGTATTAATGCATTTTGTTCGCCAAAGGTGCTCTAAAAATATTGAGTTTTTGGCAATATCTAATTGAGTTTGTTGAAAAAGTTTTGTCTATAAAAACCCCTGGGGGTGGGCCGGGGGTGTCCTGTTTTTCTGTTGACAAATGAAAGAAGAAGTCATCAGTTACTACATTTTGTCACTGCAACTCACTTGTGGAAAGAAATATAAGTTCCTCAGGCTGAACTAGTGCAAATACTATCATTATGTACTGACAAACATGACAGTTAAGGAACTTGTGTTTTCAAAAAGTACAAAAACATTACTTTTATAATTGTCAAATTACTTAGAACTTTTGTTTTAAGATCACGTGAAAAACCAGTTAGCATGGTGATATGCACCATTTAATCAATCAGTCCAACAAAATTTCTAAACTGCTCACCAAACAACACTTGGAATAAAAAATAACCTAACTGACCTCATTTATGTTGCACTTCATCTATGGAAAACAAAAAACAGAAACAAAAAACTTTGCTGACATTCTGATTCTATTGGTTGTTTTCATTTCAGGGTGCTAACAGTTATGGTCAGCTTGGGATAGGAAACTTTGAAGATCAGCATGTACCAAGGGAGATAACCCTTCCAGATAAACTTGAAAACATATCTTTTATTACAGGGGGAGGAGGCCACAGTTTCATTGTGACAGGTAACTAGAGTGTGAATATTTATTGAAAAGCAGCTAGTTATAGCCCTTACAATGAAGGATTATGGAGACATTCAATTTCATTGATCTATGAGAATTAGATTTCCCATGTGAATTTTGTACACTGTCTACCATGTAACAATTCATCAGTTTTCAATCTCTGTTACAAGTATTATAGTATATACATTCATCATAATTTATGTGTTTGGAATTTGCACCCGTCCACCCATCCACCCATCCAAATGGATACCATAAAGTGAACAATTGCCTAATTTCAACCCCCTGTTTCACCATACCTTGAATTCTGGCTAAGCCACTGCAGGTTGCCCTGGCACTCTCAGAGCTACAGGAGAAAAGGAAGCTGATCTGTTTGTGGTGTCTGTATTGAATCTTGTCTTCCTGTATTTGTCCCGTCCTGTCTTTGTTTGTTGCCAGTGTTGTTGAGGGGGGTTTCCTTCACCTATTGAGCCAGCACGTCATATAAGTGAAATACCGTTCAGTATTACATTAAACTCACTCACCCATGTGCTTTCAGAGCTAATGGGCAACATGAAGCTGGGGCGTCCTTCACAAAATGTCGTACAACAATAAAATATATATTTGATATATATACTTCGATATAGTTTAACATGACATAATTTTATTGTTAATTTTATCTGAACCCAAAGATATAAAGTTGAAAACTTTCCCTCCAAAGTTGAATTTGTTTCCATCCCAATCTAATCTTGTCTTTTGGAATTTAATGTTTTCTCCTTGAAATTGGAGAATATTTAATATTTTAGCCCAAGCTGTCATTAAGCAACCCATTAATACCTTTCTCTTTAAATTGGATCCTAGAGAATATGATCTCAGCCTTTTTTTGGTGATTGTTGGGTTTTGCACATATATCAGTTAGAAATTTCTTTTTATAAAGAGGTTAATGTAAAATTATTGATCTTTTGCAGAGTATTCCAAGCTTTGGTCATGTGGATCAAACACTAAAGGTCAGTTAGGTCAAGGTCACTGTGAGAATGTCACAACCTTCACCCTGGTACCGTTTCCGTATGACATTGGAGTAACCAAGGTGGCAGGTGGCTGGGATTTCAGTTTGGCCATGACAGGTAACATATAGTCTCAGTTCTTTGTGTCCTTCAGTCAGTCTTTTACAGCTATCATCAAACTAAACCTCATGTTGTACATAGCAGAAGAGAGATTCCTGTAGCTTGGTACCTCTCAAAAGTCAAGGGCAACAAGAGTCTGGTCTTTCTTTGTTGCAAATGATTATCCTGTTGGCGTTGGTTTACCCGAAATCCTGTTGTCAAAGATGGTTTCCTTCGCCCAATGTGGCCCTCTGGTTTTTAGCTTGAAGTTTTCTGAGCTTAGTCAGTCTGCACTGGTCTAACATAGTGCACTAACTTAGCACTAGAGGAAGATTGTTTTCAAAACCACAGACCCTTTAGTCTTGAGCGTAGCATTCAATGCATTGTAATGTTCTAAGAATACAATGTTATGTACAACTGAAAAATAATACCTTCTAATTTTCTGTTTAAAGCTACCCTAAAGAAACATCTTCAAGAAAATTAACATAAAAAATTATGACAAAAGCAAGAAACATGAACAAATGATCCTTGAACGCTGTTCACCAATTGTTAATATGTACTGTTCATGTACCATTCACATGTCTCACTAAGAATACATATCTATAACTTCAATCTATCTGGGATAGAACAAGTCTTCCAGACTTAATTCCCTTCTCAAAATCAATGTAACCAGCACAATTGATGTTTTGTACACTGGTGTATTAAAATAAATTTTTAAAAAACTAAATAAAAAAATATTATTGAAGCTCATATAATTGCATAATTTTTCTTGAAGCTGATGGCTCTCTGTTTGGCTGGGGCTCCAATGGTTTTGGTCAACTTGGGCTTGGAAAGCAAGGAGGACATTATATCAGACCAGTAAAGTGTATAGTAGTTTTAATTCTTTCAACTACAAATAACAGTTAATCTGGGATGGGAATGTAGAGAGATAAGAAACGCTGCTACTCTTCGATTAAGCAAACAGTGAATGTGTACTAGGCTAGCTTGTTCCAATCGACCCAATGGAAGAGTTGGTCAAATATATGAAGTCTTCTTAATATGCAGTAAGGGAGTGCCAGTTACGGCTTAGCTCGGCCTATATGTTTGACCAACACGCCTAATGTGTTGTTTGGAACAAGCTAGCACATACATGGTTCCCTGATTCAAAGGTAAGTTGGGATTCTAATCCCTTTACATACTCAACCAAGATTTACTACATCAAGGGGATACAGTGATTTTAGCATGTGTGCTTACAAATGGTACTGCAATTTTATGCTCATGGAATTCCGTCCGTCTGTCAACCACCAGGTATATAAGTGAACCTCATGATGGGACTGGCAAACGCACAGTTGGAAAGCTGGTTTCTTTCTGGTTTTTCAACCTGATTAAGAAAGGAATAATGTGAGGTGGATAATCCGTCAACATTTAAGTGAAATACCCTTGAGTACAACATTAAAACGCAGTCAAACAAACAAATAAGTGACACAGAAAACATTCATTCCTAGTTTTACTCAACATCTGTCACCTTTCATCAAAATTATTACTGGTATAGAGTCGCCACAACTTTTCTGAGGCGTATGACATAATTTTTTAGTGATTGGTTTTTGCTTTCTAATACATAATCACCCAGCCCAACAGTACTTTACTGTTGTCACCTATCAATCTACTGACAAGATGTGGAGACAATACCTTGAAAATAGATACACTCATTAACCTTCAAACTAAGAATGTAACTACTGTACCTAAAGCAATGGAAGGATGTGCTTTTAACTAAATTTTGCAGAGCAATGTGGGTTTAGTGGTTACAAATGACGACTGCTAACTCTCTTCCATTGTTCATTGGATAGAGGTCCTTTTGTTAAAGGTATATGGGTGAGTCACACAAGCTGGCTCCAACAGTTTTGATAGTGACTTATACAAGGCTTTTTCTTGGATTTCCAGGGTATAGTAAGAAATGCACAATCTGTCGTCAAAAACGTGAAAAGCAACAACAACAAAATTCCAATCAAACAAAACATCCTTAGTTTTTGTCTAAAAGTAACACAAACAGGAGGCTTATTCATCCATTAATTAAATATCTGGAATTTTGTCACTACTTAAAGTCTTGCATACACATTTTTTATAAAATATTTTACCACAATCATTCTATAATAGGCAAGCGATTGTCATATAAGTGAAATACCCTTCAGTATGACATTAAAACCCAATCAAACAAGTTTACTCCTTTGTAGCTAAATGATCAATTATTAATTACATGTAAGTGACGCAAGGGAGATAGTCCAGTTTGTATGCCCTGCTCAAATTTTCAAATAAACTTTAAATGGTTTTTTTATTTAGGGTTTGTTGTACTTATGGTTAATTCTCACACATGATGGCATGCCAAACTAATAGGAGAAGGAAACCACCATCAGCACCAGTGACAATACGCTACAACCAAGACCACATATCAAACTATAAAAAACACCCTCTTTCTTTCAACTACTGTTTTAGGAACTGATAAGTCTGATAAAGGAAAGAGTTGTGGACATTGCAGCTGGACTAAGACATTCTGTAGTTGTTACAGGTTGGTGTGTTATTAACAGTATTTAGGGGAGATAACCAGTCTTTGTAGAAGTTAATTACCTCCCTTTATCAGGTTCAGCCCAATGTGAGATTGTCACCCTTGAATATCTTTCTAAACTGAGTGATCAAAATCATTCTGCCTTAAAGGTTTTGCTGGACCCTGGGTTGATTTTGAAGAAACAATTTGTTCTTTTTTTCTATTATCACACAGAAAATAGGTCGGAATCTTATGATTGTATACATTATTTCTTAGAATATAACCACTTTAACACAAAACAAAATTCCTAAGTCCTAATATTTTTATGGACCAAATAGAACATTTGATGTGGCATCAATATGCCATTTAGCTTCTGGCATGGCGACATTTGGTGTGTTAACAACATGCCTTAAGCTAATTGTGTTGGGACAATTGAACCTGCAGAATGTTGGTAAAATAAGGTTTAATAGTAGAATTTATAAATTGTTATTAGGAGATACAATTTAGTGAGCATATATATTTGCTGGATTAAAAAATAAACAGAATATGATTGTATTTTTCTTCACAGAATCAGGTCATGTTTATTGCTGGGGCTCAGGAAAAAAAGGACAGCTGGGAGTTGAGGATGAAAATAAACAACCTTATCGTTTACTGTCTATACCAACTGAAGGTGTGCATACATTTTTATGTTTGAGTTGACTTGTAATTTAATTCTTTTTCATTATCCCTCATCGATGGTGGCAGGACGAATTGATGTCTGTCTGTGCATCACATGTTGTTAAAAAGTCTGCATGTTGAACATCCGGTATATGAGTTAGTCTCACTAAGTGGCTGCACCAGTGCTGGGGAGGTATTTATGAGGTTTCTGCCTGGTTCATATTGAAACAAGGAACAGTGTGCAATGGACAATTCATCATCATATATAAAGTTAAATACTGTTGAGCTGATGTTCAAAGCCCAAACAAAAAAAAAATACAAATATTCTCCATTTCTCCAACTCCTTTTTTTTTTTCTATGATAATTTCAGGCATGGCATATTCAGAACAGAAATGCATCATTTGAAACGTAAATGAAATTGAATTGCATTGATGTCCCAAGTATTCTATACATTTATATACCAGACCTACATGTACCACCCATTAGATTGGAGTATTTTGGCCTGCACATGTAGCATGTGGGCTAACAGATCCTTCTTTGGCTGTACCGCTCACAGGATTGGAGTATTTTACACACAGAATTTATACTGAATACATTAATTTGCCATTGAAATACATTGAATTCAAATTAATATTCCACGATGTGCTGTATCACAGAAATAATAATGGTAAAATAAATATTTCTATTAAAAAAAAGATTTTTTTTTACACATAAATTTCTTTTTTAAGATAGGCAAGTCTGATATGCAGTGGTAGTATAGATTTTCACTGGGACGAGACAAGACAAACAGTTACAGACACAGTGAGACTTATTGATCTAATGTACACAGTTCAGAACCAATTAATAAATTCTTATACATACATGTATATCAAAATTGATCAATAACTTTTAGTTCCCATGTGGCTTTCAGATAAAGCTGGCGGGCGGTTGGAGGGAGCTTTATGTTACCCTGACCAGTGCTCTCAGAGCTTAAAAGGGAAACAGGAATCCGATCTGTTTGTGGTGTCTGTATTGCGCCCTGATATTGTCCTGTATTTGTCCCATTTTGTCTTTGTTTGTTGTCAGTGTTGTCAAGGATCGTACGACAGTAAACACCAATTAAACAAACAATCAGAGCCACTGAGGTTGAAAGTGCTTTACTTCACACTCACACTGGCACACTGTTATCTTTCTGAAAGAAATTAATCTATGCAAACCAGCATTTGTCTACTCCGCATTGTATTTTAGGTACAAATAGCAAACTGTTCTTTTTGTTTCAGTAAAATTTCCGGGTAAATCTGGTCGTGTTCTTGAGGTTGTTGCAGGCTCTATGCATACAATTAGTCTGACAGGTAACTATGACAACTTCTCAGTCTGCTCACTTTCCATTCCTTTGAGGGATCGTTATCACTCCATATTTCCTTTACTATAATTTACTAAAAACTACTGAATCGGTTAATCTCCTATTTATATGCTTAAATGTATTTTCTAGCTATTTCTTCTGAATAATAATTGTTCATTTTATTCATATTTCTCAGACACTGGTGAATTATATATATGGGGATGTAACAAATATGGACAAGGGGGCCTTAACCCAAGTACAGTAACCATGGTTACCAAGCCACATTTTATAAGGACAGGATGTAAAATAACGCATGTGGATTCTGGATGGACCCACATCCTGTGCATAACAGGTAAATTGAATAAAGATACAGACGTGGGGTAATAGTAGTAACAGAGTTTAAGGGCCTGCAGCCATGGCTTAGTGGTATCAAGTGTGCTTCCGAAACTGAACCTGATTCAATTTATGGGATCGATTCCGCCTGTCGACCATCAGGTACAGGTTGTGGCTCCATCAATCGCAGGGGGTGGTTTTTAAAGGTTTCCTCCCAGTTTTCCACCGTAATAAGGCTGTGAACACTGTGTGAAGTGGACAATCCATCGTCATATAATTGAAATACTCTTGAGTACGCCGTTAAACACCAATCAAATAAACACAGTTTGAGCTTTATAATGACTACCACTGTGGAGTTTAACATAGTAAAGTATAGTAACAAGTCCTTAGAGAGATAATGAATTTAATTCGACTCAAATGTAAAAATGATTTCATTATCTTTCTTCGTAGTTGTTACTATACTTTACTAGTTTAAACTTTGCTAACTGTGTAATTGACCTACTTCAGCATTGCAAGTAGTTCTCAAATCTTCAATTAAACAGTCTTCCCTGCTAAACAGGCCCAAAGTCGTGACTGAATGGTGAGCAAGCGCGCAAAATATTCCTGCTTCCATGTACTGTTAAGTGGATTGAGTCTGTGTGTCAACCATGAGGTAACTGTCTATGTGTGAGTCACACAATGTGGTGCCAACAATCACACAGATGGTTTTTACGAGGTTTCCTCCCAGTTTTCCACATATGAGTGGACAATCTGTCATCACATAAGTGAAATATCCTTGAGTATGATATTAAAACCCTAATGAAACAAACATAAAATAAATCATCCCTGTTTTCTATCACAATTTGGTAAAGAAAAATGTGAAGTGGCCAATCAGTGGTCATATGTCATACCGTTTATTCTGACTTTAAACACCAATCAATCAAACAATTATTTGGTGCCAGTGACATCGAGGGTGGTTTCCTTCACCCACTGGGCTGGCACTAAATCATATCCGTTGAATAACCTCAAGTACAGTAGTGAAACAAAACCAAACAAACATCGGGCCAAGGTGAATAAAGATTGACATGGTGGAGATTTCTAAGATAAAAGCTTAGCACCACTGCTAAAAGTTTTACTAAGCAAAGATCTGACATCAAGGATTTAATTTTTTAAGTTAAGTGCAGATCTTATTTTAAGAAGTGATATGGATACAAATGAATCTACAATGTTTAGAAAATGAGATTTAAGTGAAAGACAGTTAATGATTTATAAGCGAATGAAATTACTTTGTTTCCGTTCAACAAATTAAAAAGTATTATGGTTACATACATTTCGATTGTTTGCTGCAGGGATACAAAAATGGGATGGGTTTTACAAGGTTTCCTCCCTGTTATTCTACAGTAATTAAGTTAAGCAGAATGAGAAGTTTGACAATCAGTCCTCATTTAAGTGAAATACCCTTGAGTATGACAGTAAATGCCCAATCAAACAATTGATTTATAGCCCTTTAAACAGGATAAATCTTGCTTTCGACTGCATGACTCAAAGTATAGAGCTTTCTGGCTAAGGGGCAGTTTGTTTGACGAGTGACAATGCTGTCTTAACCTACATATAGCACTGGAGGAAAATTAACTTTTCAACACTATGGAAACTCTTCACATCTTGATTGTACTAGTATCAATTATTGTTGGAATACACCACTGTCTTAAATGATAAATGAAATACCACTAAGCATGGCATAAAACACCAATCAATCGATCAATCTAAGTATAAATGACTTAAAATATCTTCCAAATTGGTACAGTGTTAACTAGTCGTGTATTTTTTCAGAATCTGGTCATGTTTTAAGTTGGGGTCGAGGTGATTATGGACAATTGGGTCGGCCATGCCAGAACACTAGTTCCCATGAGCCTTTAGAAATCCTAAATCTGAACCAAGTATCTCAGATAGCCTGTGGAGCGGAACACAATCTCTCCATTTCAGGTATGTGAAAGGTCAAAGATAGTGCAGACCTGTATCATATAAAATATGGAGGAAAAGAGATTAAAAGAAATGTACAAACAAATATAAAAATTCAAACAAATACATGTATAAATTATATTAAGTGTATAGCCCAATGCAAGATAACAGCTTAATATGACTTTGATATGTCATTACCTTCACTCCTAGATTAAATTGTTCTCAAAACTACATAGGAAAAGGGTGATTTCACCATGAGTAACACTTTGTTTTTTCAAAATAAGTCTTTAGCTGGATACATGCGGACTAATTAGGCTGTGTATTATAAATATTGCGTGTGCATGTCCCTGTTTCAATTAAACAAATAATATCATAAAAATCTTATGAAGTTTGGCTTAGTGGTAGTGTGTGCGCTTTCTAAACTGAACCTGCTTTGATATACCATTCACATGATCAAGTCCACCCGTTAACTATCAGGTATATGAGCGAGTCACAAGCTGTGGCTCCGGCAATGGAGGGGGTGGTTTTTAGGAGGTTTCCTCTCGGTTTTTCAATGTAATAAGGCTAGGTGCAATGTGAAGTGGACAATCTGTCATCATATAAGTCAAATACACTTGAGTACGACGTTAAATCCCAATCAAACAAACAAAAAACTTATGTAGTTTGGTTGAAACCCAATTTCAAATTCAACATTTTGCAAAAATTAAATCTTGTAATTTTATATGGTTTGCGTGTCCTTTGAAAGTAAAATTTACTTTTTTTTTTCATTATCCAGGTGAAAAACTGTTTTCCTGGAGATGGGGCGAGCATGGCATTCTGGGAAACGGTTCTGAGCAGGATATCAAACTTCCAGAAATCAATAAATATTTTCAAACTGTTTCTCCCAAGATTATAGGATGTGGCTCAGGACAATCAATGATTTTGATTGGATGTGGTTGAAGTATTAGCATACATCATGTTGAATTGTTTTGTTCTGATTCGTTAAAGAAACTTCATGTGGTATCAAACATGAAATCGCACGATTTCTGTGGATTCTTTATGAACATGCTGGAGCATATGACATGGCCTTTATCATGCGTCCGTCAAAGTTATCTACCCTTTGCTAATTTCCAACAAGTGTCTTTTTGAGCAGAGCCTGTGGCTGTGGCTCAGTGGTAGCAAGTGCGCTTCCTGAACTGAACATGCTTTGATTTACCGTTCACGGGTTCGAGTCCGCCTTTCGACCATCAGGTATATAAGCGTGTCACATGTTGTGGCTCCGGCAATCGTGGGGGTTGTTTTTACGAGGTTCACTCCAAATTTTTCCACCATAATAAGGCTGTGTACAGTGTGAAGTGGACAATCCGTCATTATATAAATGAAATACCCTTGAGTACGACGTTAAACACCAATCAAACAAACAAACAAAAATCTTTTTGAGCAATCATATCCTTGAGATGGTTTCTATAGTGGACGAGACTAAGACATTATCGTGCACTATACCAGGCAATTGCGCATTAATCCTTGACAATATCTGGGGTGAAATATAACACACACCAGCAAATAAAAGAAGTGCAAAACAAGATAGCAAAGTGTATCTTACAGCCAATGTCTCAGCGCAGGAAGTAGAATTTATTATATTTTAGAATGCTTTTTGAGCTGACTGCAACCCATTATTTAAATGTGTTTCCAGCACAGCCAACTGAACAGCACATGTACGTCTTTCCACAAAGGTTTGGAATATAAGTATATGTATCTAACTAATGTTATCACTGGTAAAATCTTCCCCAAACACTGAGCAGTACATTCTCCACAATAAAACCAGTACCGAAAGTTTGAGATAGAACCATAATTTGTCACATCTCTGTAACTGAGTATTCATGAAGTGCCATTCTCTATCCTGCAGTTTTTGTATGTTGGGTTTCGTTGGCTTGGAGCCCTCTGGCTAAGCACAGTTTGTTTGAAGAGTAGCAATGGTGTCTTACATAGCACTGGAGGAAAATTAACTCCACATTATGGAAATGCTTCACTTCTTGGTTGTGTTAGAGTCAATTATTGTTGGAATACATCACTGTCATATAAGTGAAATACCCTTAAGCATGGCGTAAAACACCAGTCAATCAATCTTTCGTTGGCTTGGCCGGAACACTATTGTGTTATTGACCTAAAGTTCAAACTAATGGCTTTTATTGAATTTTTCAGCAATGGATATCGCATATGGCTTTTAATGGCTCTGAACTGCAAGAGATATCGGGCATGTTTCATTGGCCTTTTAATATATATATATTTTTATAGGCAAAACCATATTCTAGCACATATGTGAAATATGTATTAGACAAAGAATACAATGTGGCTGAACTAAAATCAACAACTTTATGCAGAACAGTGCAAGTGAATGTCAGTGACTTGCAGGGTTTTATGGCCAGTCACCAGCTACAGGTCAAAATGGGGGACTGCCTACTTAGTTGTTTGTTCTCCCCTCAAATAATAAATAATGAAAGAATGTGTGAAAATGACACATAATTGTTACATTAATTATATCATTTTTTTAATAGAATATGCATATAATTAAATATTTGATTATGATAAGATTATGCATTAGATTATTTTAATCAATAAAAAGCACTGTTTGTTGGTTCTTTTCTCTCCCCTCCCTTAAATAACGACTTAAAGGTATTACCAAATGGTTCATACCTGGAAAACGTATAAAAATAGTCCAATATTCACTGAACGATTTGCAACTTGTTTCATTAAAAAATTCGTTGCGCATGTGGAGAAATTGGGATTCGAACATGTGGCTTTCATTAAGAGTTAGCTGTGATTTTTTAGTGATGTCACCAGGGGAATT
>JARFOD010107343.1:0-15818 GCA_031763545.1 Mopalia muscosa
TTACGAGGTTTCTTCCCGGTTTTCCACCGTAATAAGGCAGTGTACAGTGTGAAGTGGACAATCCGTCGTCATATAAGCGAAATACCCTTGAGTACGACGTTAAACCCCAATCAAACAAACAAACAAACTTTACCAGGGTGCTGGTGATTGGAGGGAGCTTCATGTTGCCCTGGTGCTCTTAGAGCGTCCTGTTGTTGTTGTGTATTCCAGTCCTGTCTTTGTTTGTTGCCAGTGGTGTCAAGGGAGGTTTCCTTCAACCATTGGGCTGGCAGGTCATCATATAAGTGCAATACCCTTGAGTATGATGTTAAACCCCAATCAAAGAAACAAACTTAACCAGGCCTGGCATGCTGCAATATGAGTAAAAATATCTTAAGTGTGACTTTAAACCCCAATCAAACACACATGAATATATGCTATGTGTTCAAGATGCTTCATCTTACTAAACATTTGTAGCTAGAAAATGGGGGAATACCATATGAATGAATCAGACAATGATATAAGAACAGTTCACAATAATTTAATCACAATTCGTACTCTTTTATAATCAAAAACTTTCTTTTCTTTGTAGGGACAGAGAGCGGCACAAGCGTCGAAGTCGATCACGAGACAGAGAGCGAGGACATAGAGGTAAAATTCCCATCATAGATTTTAAAACTACTACCAGAAAGACATTGTACAAATATTTAATGGTAATTTACTATCAGATTTAACCTTTTACTATAATCTTTTTCAGGTTTAGATTTAAGGAAAATTTCAAAATAAATTTATTGATGTGCAGAATATGCTGTGCAACTTAGGTTACTTCACTCTGGGAACTGCCTAAAGCTTTTCAATTAGATTTTTATGTTATCTCTTGATGTACTTAAGATCCTAGGGCCAACTCAAACCCAACCTGTTTGGTATGTCTTGTGATTGTCCTATCCACACATAGAAAAAATGTAAAATTTCTTGTTACCACTAATTTTCAGGTTAAAAATTTCCCACCAGATTCTACATACGGAGGATACGGTTTGAATAAAATCTTTAACATGATGCAATAAGTTCAACTTTTTTTTTCGATTTGAAATCCATATTAGAGGGTTTTATAAAAATTATGATAACAAAAATGTAAAAAAAAATTAATTCTTTTTTTTTTGTGTTAAATTCTCACGTGACCTTGGGTCGCATGATTTTCCTGGGGTTGTCCTATCTTGTCATTATTTGTTGCAAGTGATGGCAAAGCTGGTTTACAGAACATATTTGACTTGGATGCCTAGTGAAATAACCTAAAGTATGGCTTAAACCTCCAAGCGAACAATCAAAATATAGTACCCCCCACTCTTATGTAATTCTTACACTGCCTAAAAGTCAAGTCTCTAGCTTAGGGCTGCATTCATCTTGCATAGCCGTGCTCTCTGCTTAATAATGGAGCAACATTACTTTTCAACTGAGCCAAACCCTTAACATCTACTTCAGTTAGTGCAAGTTAACTATAGGAGTGGAATGTAAGTCAAATGCCTTTAAGTATAGGGTTTAACACTGACCACCACCGTACAAACCTGTCTACCCAGTGTATTCTGGAGTATTTTGTACACCTAATATAGGTTAAATACACCAATAGCCCTTCAAATACACACGGAAATTAATATTCTCTACTATGCTGTAACACAAAAATGTCAGAAAATACTGCTAAAAAAAACAAATTTTGTACACAGAAATTTTCTTCAGGGCAGACAAGTCTGACCTTAGAGTTTAGAGTATTACAATCCATTTTGAAGACTCCTGTGGTGGGAGGTTTCTGGACTCTGAGCTTTTGGGCAATACAAAAATGATTTGTTTATATCCTTTACTTGTCTTATTGGGCAGGAAGACAGTCATCTCATGTAAATAAGTTTCTAAATGACATAAAATCTATATAAAAAAATGGCAATCTGTTAGTTTTAATTGATGTCTCTTCTGTTTTCAATTCCTTCAGGTCACAGAAGGAAGGGAGAGGACGAAGAAAGGTAGGATTATGCATAATATTTTTTTTAGCAACTGGCAAATTAGTTTAACATATAGGTGATTGATCAACTAGATAATTAGTAGAAGGTACATGTGTTTGATGCTAGTTCTCAATAGGGCTTAGTGGTAGCGTGTGCGCCTGCTAATAGGAACCTGGTTCGATGTACCGTTCACCGGATCGAGTCCGCTTGTCAACCCACAGGTATATTAGTGACTCACAAAATATAGCTCCCACAATCGCGGGGTGGTTTTTACCAGGTATCCTATGTTTTCCGCCAGAATAGGGCAAGGAACAGTTTAAAGTGGAAAATTTGTCGTCATATAGGTGAAATACCCTTGAGTACAACGTTAAACCCCAAACAAATCGAAAGAAATCATCATTTAGAAACATTTCATCCTAGAAAGAATTCTTCAAGACAATGGAAGTGACCACTTCCTGGTTCGGTGCTAGAAAGCATTAATAAAACTCTAGGTTTCTTGATATTGTAACGGTGAACTTTTGTTTTATTTCAGACGACACAAAAGCAAGAAGAGTAAGCATGAACATCGTCACCGTGATAGAGAAGATCGCCACAGACATCGTGATCGAGGCGATCACAAGCTATCTAAGGATGACCTTGAGATTAAGGAAGCCAATGAACTGAGAGCTAGATTAGGAATGGCCCCTTTGAGACCATAAACATTTAAATAAATCTTTATTTGAAACTCCAAACTGGATAAATTTATGAAAATTTACAAAATTTGCACCGACACAAAAGGGGCATCATTTTTATCATCATCAGCCAAGCAAGTGAATAAAAGTGGTCATTAAGTTAATAATCCTGGTTGATGGTAGAACTTGACCAGGAAATTAATAAAAAAAACATCTGCAAGGGAAATGTTTTGTGAAAATTGTTTTTGCTCCTGTATACCATTTAAAAATACATTTGTGAATATTTTAAAAAAGGTATTAAGCTTCCTTCTTTTCTGGAAATATTTATTGTTGCTTTTGGGACTTGAAAATAACTAATCATTCATTCTTTGTGAATGTGTTAGTCATGTCCGAACATCCTTCGACAGTTTCCATATCGTTACAGTTCTCTCGGAGGTGAATGGAAGCAATAATATTATACGAAAACCTGTAATGTTTAGCGCCGGATGTTTTGTGGGCATGGGTGGAAATCAACCAAAGAACTTTGCGGATTTGTAAAAAAAGAAACATATCAAACAAGTCTGTTTCACGGGTTAATTCACATTTAAACAAAACACGAGAATATCTCAATCATATATTTAAAGTAAATCCATGCGAGTTACCTCCTGTGAAATGTACCGCTTTCCATCAGAGATTATTTGCCGTACAGAAATGGCCGAGGATGTTCAGACATGTGTGTTAATTTGACAAAATAGTGTAAGGTTTACAATTTATAAGCTTCATTGCATCAGAGGGAACCAAAAACAAAATCTGATCTACTGCTGTTTAAACTTTTAGCATCCTCCTACTACAATTCTGGATTGATTTTCATTTTACCAAATAGAACAGATCAGTTTGCCTTAACTAGTATAGTTAAGTACTGCTGGAGGGATTAATTGATTTGTTATTAGTGTTTTAGGCCGTGCTTAAGGGTGTTTCACTTATATGACAGCGGTGTATTCAAACATGATTGACACTAGCACAACCAAGATGAGAAGCACTTCAATAATGTTTGAAAGTAAATTTTCCTCCAGTGCTAAATACAGACAGCATTGCTACTCTTCAAACAAACTGCCCTTAGGCAGATGGCCTGCTGGCAGGTTTAAGTGATGTGGTGAATGTTGTGGTACCAGGTAGTGTTGCTGTTCACTTTTGTGAGTTCACTGCTGTAAGGAACAATAAACAATGAACCAAGATGCATGTATCTTCTGAACACAAGAACTTGGAAAAACACCTTCACGCTGTGGTTCTGGCAATCACGCATGTAGTTTTTACAGGGTTTAATCTCACTTTGCCACTGTATTTAAGCAGAAACATGTTGGAAGGGACACCATCGTCATTCAAGTGAAATATCCTTGAGTACGATGTTAAACCTCGTATCGAAAAAATAATTGTAGTTGGGTTTATGGATGATTGCATTTCACTAAAAATGGCTGCATAGGGTCTAGAAGGGGTACTTAGAAATGCTATTGTCAATTCGTTAAAAAGGGTTAACAGACCAGCTTGGAGCAAAAATTTACCGATTTACGTCAAACTTGGAATATACCTCCTTCTGTGTAACAACAGATGGGATTGTCGTTTGTATTTAGACAAATGTTGAAAAATATGGCCACGATAACATAATTTAACAGTATTAACCGGCAAATTCGAGTGGTAGTTTTTGTTGAGCACAGTGTTGCCCTTGTCTACAATTTTGCTTCGACGGGGTACATTCTTGAAGTTTGGTTATGTACGTTAAGTACAAAAGTTTTCCCCATTAAATCAATCAGGTGTTCAGTACACAAAAATCATGGACGACTTCACCATGCTCCACAAAAACGTCCAGTCAAATGCGCCTCTGTCGAACCCTGTACTAAATTCACAGATTAACTGGAAAATTTGAGCTTCATCGTGTAAAGCAGACTATTGGTATTGGATTTCACCAATTTATATAAAACCATATGGTGACCACTGCATAATTTTACAGCACTAATCTTTGCATATATCATTAAATTGTATCCCTTAAGTTATGACAATAGAAGAATTGCATTCCTATAAATTCCACAAAACAATATGGCCGTCTCTCAGCGGGCAGGTTTACCAGATTCACATATGTAGGTTTGTATTGTGAATACATCAATTGGGAAGACAATTAATTAACTTGAAATTTTATCAATTTACTTAAAACTTGCAATACAGCTTCAGCAAGCGATGATACTTAGTCAATAAATTTCACTGATGACAAAAAAACAAAATTTTGGGAGCATATTTAACAAAATAAACAAATTTATTGCTGTCAATAAAATGAATACATCGTTTTTAAGTTACTTAAATCAATGGACATAAATAAGACAAACAGTTAACTTCTAACACAAGAAACAAATACAAAAAGCAATATAAAACCATCACAAATTTCTACAAAAGCGTTACAATTTAAAAAAAAATATTCACTGCCAATTAAGAGTTAAATGTTGCAGTCACAGTGTGCCATTGCCGTACAAGAACTCATAAGATCAGCTTTCTAGTTTTGTTCTTTTAAACTGCTGCCAATGACATCTCTTGGTCTTTCACAGCATTGTCAGTTCGTTTGGGGTTTAACACAAACTAGGGTATTTTACTTATATGACGAGATGATGTCCACTTCTCACTCTGCATTACTTAAATACAGTGGTAAATTATTAAATAATGGAAAACCAGGAGGAAACCTTATGAACAACCCAACGCATGATTGCCTGAGTGACATCTTGGGTTTAACATCACACTCTAGGTTATTTTACTTATACAACGAGATGATATCCACTTCTCACTCTGCCTTACTTATAAAAAGTGAAAAACTAGGAGAAAATCTTAAACAACCCAACACATGATTGCCTGAGTGACATCATGGGACTCGCTCATGGGTTTAACATCACATTCTAGGTTATTTTACTTAATATACGATGAGATGCTTCTCACCATATTATAAGACTAAGCAATGATGGCTGAGAAAAGGGAAACAACCAACTGATTTGTATCCTACATTCAACATTTTAAACATACTTTTTAAGGCAAAAACTGCAAAACTATAACTTTCAGGTAATTATAACTCAATTCTCATTCGAACAAATAAAACAAATACAATGTTATAGATAATTAAAGAAGCGTCTTCTAAAAATATTACTATTTGGATCTAAATTAGCCCTCCATACATTATTGGTGTGGATTTAGGTATGACAAAATCCTATAGCAAACAACATTTTTTAATTTATGCAAAAATTCATGATTGGTTTTTATGAAACAGTTCTTTTTAAAAACTAAAAGTTGTCATAAGCTGTCATAAAGCTTTGAAAATAAAAAAAATCAAAGATTAAAACAATTTTGTCTTCACCATTATCACTGAAATTGGAGCCAAAATGTAAATAATTTTAAATTTCCAAAAGACTGGACATCAAACATGCTTTTAATACATTGAAAAAGTTAAATGCAAGGTACTTTTGACTCATTTTTATACATTGGTACATTTTAAAACAGAAAACAATGTTTCTTTTTGAGATTTGTCTCTACCGTTATCATTCATTGCACATGATTAATCAGTTAAAAACAAAACATACAGATGGCAATGCTGTCATATTTGAATGTGCCAGGATATTGGAAGCTATTATTGATTTGACCTGGAGGCAGAGGACTCTAAAACTTTTTTTCAAGCTTTTTATTTTTTGTTCGTCCTTACCGTTATTTGTACATTTTTTTTAAAATGGCCTACATGTGTATTTGTGTTTTCCAAAGCCTCCTGTAATCTGGCTTTTCATTGGACAATTCTCACAGTGACTTCTCACATACAATTTGTATGTAACATGATTTTTAATGACAAAAAAGCACTATAATTATGAAAGCAAACAATTAATTCTCAAATTATATCAGACAAATGTTATTAGACAAATGCACCTGTTTCTGATTGCACATAGAAGCTAGAATATTCTATAGTTTGTAATAAAACGAAATATACCAAGCACGATGGATCAATCAATCAGCCAATCAAATGGGTAGTAACATGTTTTGAGTTTAAAAGAGAGCTTTGATTGGCCCATTTCGTTGCTGGATTGGGATTTAAGATGTACTTAAGGTAATTTCACCCAAATGGCGGGGCGCCAGCCCAATGGGTGAAAGAAACTACCCGATACCCTGACAAAAAACAGAGATAAGATGGGGACAATACAAAGACATCACAAACAAATTGGCTCTCTGCTCCGCCTCAGCTCTGAGAGCAGCAGGGCAACAGGAAGCTCCCTCCAACCACCTATGCTTTAATTGGTCATTTATAAATGTACTTAAAAATTGGAGACACACCAAGGACATCATTATCCTGTGGGTTATGTAATGCCATTCAAAATACTGATTGAGCCAAAAGTTAACGAAGAAATGAGAAAATAAAACAATTCAAACTTTGAAGAATTGACTCCAAAAGCCAATTGGATTATCATAAATGCTTATTGGCAATATAAAGCAACAGTTTAGCACATAATATGCTCAATGTATACACGAATAAAATTTCCATATCAAAAACACTTAACATATAAAATAATTTATGAAAACTTAACACAATAAGCAGGTAAACTTTAATAACAACAGGTGAGTAGAATTGGATGCAACACTTAAAACATCCATAAAGAGCATCAAGTCATTTTACAGACGTACTAAAAACTAAACAACATTCAATGTACAAAATATTATGTGGGAAAAAGAAAGTAGGCCCTGTACAGCAACATGGACCTGACACCCCGGTAGAGTTGTGAGGATGTACTTTTTTCTTACCTACAAACGACCTTCAGCAACAATGAAGAGGTCAATTTCACAATATTATTCCAAAAAAATAATATTTTGTTTTTTGTTGATCATATCTTTCTGACTAGTTACTTCTCGTAAAAAATATTTTTTTTTTGTATTCAGGCTTTGGTTGAATCTACAATGTAACATGTAAAACAAGTTACAGGTATTAAGCATGATTTTCTTTTCAATTCAAGGATGTTTGGCCACTTATCTGATAAAAAAAAAAAACATGGGAAATCTGTTTTTCGTACAATTACCAAAGGCCATCAGCTGTTTATACATTTATAAGGTTTTAACAAATGACAATGATACATTCAGTATGGTCCAACAGTTCAAACCGACCTCCCTAAAAAATTATGCGTAAAAAATTTGTTTTTTAAAAGTATTTTTTACCATTTTGTGTATTTTCATGTTACAGTGTTGTAAAGAATATTAATTTCTGCAAGTGTTTCGATGGCCTTTTGGTGTATTTAACACAAATAGCGTGTACAAAATACTCCAGACTACACCAGGTAGGCAGGTCTGACAGTTACACCATTAAGATAACGATTCATCTGGTCAGAATACCTGGGGTTAAAACTCACAGGTTCAGAGGTGAAATGCAATTGGTTCAGTGTTGATTGACTGCTTAGTGTTTTACACCATCTTCAAGGATATGACACTATCTTATAGGGTGTGGTGTACTCTAACACAACAAACAACATGCATTTTTTTCTGTTGTGAAATTAATCTGTGTCCCGTGGTGAGAATACTGCAGCGTTTCACTCCAAACAAACTGTTAGCCAAAAACCCAAAGACATCCTTGAATTTTAAATACAAGCTTTTTAATGCAGTTGTATCCATGTAAAGACATCCTGAAATCCCTGCTGTGCTATGTTTGAGGACCTGACATTCCTTTCCTTTTTGGAGAACCTGACATCCCTGTGTTATGTTTGATAAACAAACATCCCTGTGTTAGGTTTAATGAAAAACATCCCTGTGTTGTCTTTGAAGACCTGACAAATCTATGTTGTGTTCAAGGACAGGGCATCCCTTGTTATGTCCAAGGACTTGTAATCCCTGTTCTATGTTTAAGGATTTGAAATCCCTGTGCAATGTTTAATGACTTGAAATCTCTGTTATGTTTAAGAAACTGACACATCTGTGTTATGTTTGAGGAATGACACCTCTATTGTTTTTTTTGAGGACTTGGAATCCTGTGTCATGTTGGAGGACATGAAATTTCTGTTATATTTGATGATTTGAAATTCCTTTATGTTTGATGACTTGAAATCTCTGTGTTATATTTGATGAAATGACATCCCTGTGTTTTGATTGGATACCTGATAACCCCATGCGTAGTTTGATATCTAATATCCTTGCATTATGTTTGTTGAATTGTGTCATTGTTGTCTGTATCAGTGTTTACATTTGCTGGCGGTTCCAGTTTGTTCAGCTCTGTTTTTAGATTCTGAATGGATCTCTCTAGTTTACTCAAGTTTCCTTTCTTACAGTCTTGCATCCAGTCTTTAACTTCCTGAAAAATAAAAATATCAAAGTCTTAGTTGAAAGTACAAGGAAATCAAGATTTAACAATAATTCACGAGAACACAGTTGTTCAACTTTCACTTCTGATCTTCAAGATCTGTAATAAAGAGATTTGGCATTTATCACAGAAATGACCTATGCTATAAAACCTGCATGTTGTATTGGTGAAAAAATCATTCCAAGCGTGATATTAATTACATTAGGGTGTGTTCTCTCTATTTTTGTCCCTCATAGAGTTCTACTTTCCCCCCCTTTTAAATATCAAAAAAATCTTTACATTTTCCACAAGATATACATTAGTCCTCAGTTCACAGCGTGAAGAAACCATACCTCTAGTATTCTTTCTTTTTTGAGGAAAAAATGCGTTTTAACAACCTCTTCAAATCCTTGTGGTGGATTATGTAACATCCCAATCATAGCGTGACGAATTGTGTTCAGCTGAACATCTACAAGTAGAGAATATAAACAAATCACCATTTTCTATAGATTAGTTTGCACCAGTAAAATAAAAACATGTGCTGTGAATAGACTCATAAATGATAATGAGAGTCTCGTAATCTAAAAAACAAAGGCACCATAAATATTTTACGATTTATGGCTTTTATATTAACATCATTGTAGATAAATGTGGCCAAAGCACCACTATCATGAATGTTGTGCTGTCAGAAGGTCGCCTTGCAAGGACTAAATTATCTCCCTTTTCAACTTTTCTTAACTCCCATCATATACAGGTCTTTGATTTGACAATCATGTCTTGTCTAACCCACCCCAGGAGTATTCTCAGGTTGGTTTGCTGGATGTAAAGACTTTACTTGTGTATATCGCTTAAATAAAATTGGGAGACAAGGTTTGGTGTGCGTTATAACCGTTTGTGCGGTACATCATGGTGCATTATAGCGTGGTTACACTGTACAAGTAACTGGGTACCGGTATATATAAGTTAACTACCGGTATATATTTTGACTATAATTAAGATTTTTCATCAGTAGCTAAACATGGATATGAACAAAACATTAAATGAAAAGTGAAATTAAAAAAAATTGAAAGTATGAAAAAGGTAAGAGTACAGAGGCCATTATGACCTTTACCGACTTTGGCATTTTAATAAGTTTGCACAGACACATTGCTATAATTAACATACCTGCATTGTAATCCTGGCTGTGTTTCTTTCCACTAGGAGTTCCTATTTCTTGTTCAAACCCAGGTTCATTGAAATATGGATCAGGTACGAGGATAAGTGATTGGATAGATACCAGGACCTGTGACAACAATATATCGAGTTAATTTCTTTAGCATACATAAACCTGGCCTGATCCATGTCAAAAGTTTGGGCACCCTTCAGTTCCTATTCAAGAAAAAGATAGGCCAGGGTGGAGGTTTGGCCTAAGTCCTGTAAGCATGAAGAAAGTGATGATCATTGTGAATAGATCAAATGAGCAAGGTTTAACAAAGGAAATCTGGGAATGGGGCAAGATATATTTCACTGGAGGCTTTGGTCCCCTAAACCCCATTTAACAGATTGAAAATAGGCCTGCATCAGAAACCTCATAAAAACCACCCTGGCGATTGCCGGAGCCACAACATGTGACTCGCTCATATACCTGATGGTTGACAGGCGGACTCAATCCTGTGAATGGTAAATTACAGCATGTACAGCGCATTCGCTACCACTAAGCAAAGGCCGTGGGCCCCTGAAACAGGTGAACATATAACTATAGTCTTGTAGAAATATGCTGTGGGTTGTCCCATTGTCCCTTATGATCAGCAGTATCCCCAACTTACATTGAGCCCAACTGCCATGGTAACACTATGTTTTCAGTGCTGGTCGTCATGGTAATTACATAGATTTACAAAAGCTAAACCTGTGTTCAGGACTCGTCATTGTCACCACTTGTGCTGTATTTATTACTCATACTTACAATGAAAAGTGTTTGAGAGCACTGCTACGAGTGGTAAACACAATTTCACGACCTGTTAAATTCCATTCGAGTGCTACGAAAAGTGGAACATACCACTCGTCAACTCGATGCTCATCGAGTGAATAAAGTTTGTGGTCCTAATTACACCCAGTAGTTACCCAGCAAGTGGTGATTAGGACTGTCCCGAACACAGCATAACATCCCTTCAGCATCCTGGTGCTCATTACATGTATCTCGGAGAGCACCAGGGCAACAAGAATCTCTTGTAGACAACTTAAAGAAACTGCTAGCATTATTTAATAGAGCTAAAAGTTTTTAGATTTGATTTAGAGAACAGTACCTGTAGAACTGTAGAGGTTTTCTCATTCCATTGTTCCCCTTCCTGTCCTTCCCAAGTTCCCAGGAGTGATAAACAAACTTTACCACAGCTGATAAAAAAAAAACATTGAATCTTTAATAGATTTCATTTATTATTAAACCTTTTCACTCATGTTAAATACTAATGTTGTTGTTGTAAACCATACTGGAAATTATTACATACATATGTAAACAAATAGTGACACCTAAAATTATGCAATGTAGAACATGGTCAAAAAACCAACTAACATGGGAAATGAGGATTTTATTGAAGATTCCTGAGAATGTGGGTTGGATACACACAATTTGAAATTTGTATGTTGAATAGCTTTAAATGTCCACAAGCAAAAATAAAAACTCATTGTCATCTGAACAAAATATCTTAAAAACAGGTTTCCATCAATTGAAAAGTTTGCTTTTGTTCTTGATATGTAATTCAGTAATAAAAAAAGCTTAATGACGTATGCGTATGGGGAAGAAGCCATACGGCTACGTCACAACTCTTGGCGGGAAATTCTTAATTGGTATGATATCTATTAATTGATACATAATTGTTTGTTATAATTTAACACAATTAGCTTTATTCATTACAACAAATTATCACAACAGACCAAAACCTTAACAGGTGTTACTGTTTAAGGTTAAAATAGCATGATGTACACAAGCTCTCCTCACCTGTACAGGTTAGGATTAAATCGAACTGTCCCTCCACCTGTTGTCTGAATAAAAGAACACAAAACATGTCAAATGCTGATAAACTACAGAATGCATAAAATAAAAATTAATGTATAAAAGAACAAGCTTCATGGAAATCATTGCCCGACACCATTTTCATATTTATATTGTTTGTACCTAAAGATTAATATGAAAGTTTGCGCAATGCTTATTTTTGACACAACTATAAAATGTTTGAAAATTAATATTCCTACAGTGTTAAGATTTTTAACCAAAACTTTGTTTTCAACAAACTGCTCTCAGACCATTGGTATAAAGAAATAAAAATAAGTTTAAGTTTGACATACCTGTAGATTTACTAAAGGTGGCTGAGTAGGGTAGGTGTCTCGAAAATAAATATCAAACAAAAAACAGCCACTGGAATATGGGGTACCTTCTGGCCTACAAACACATTTATTGGATGTTAAAAACTTTTGTTAGACTGGAGAGTTTATAAACTCAAGACTTATAGGCTTTAAGTTTATTACTAAAATACAATTAAATAGGCAGTGATGGCTACCAGCATGTTTGGAAAGCAGGCGTCTTTCTGTCTAGAAATTCTCTGTATATAATTTCCTCAATATCAAGTGAAAACTAAGCAGTCAATTTATTCCAGCTTCTATGGAACAAAATAGTTGTATTACATTTGCAAAAGAAGTTATATACACAAATGTTATACATTGAACTTACCCAGTTATAAGAGCTCTCATACAACTCAATTTCTCATCATCCTATAAAAAAAACAATTATAAAAACAGAAAATGGATGAAAACTTGAATTAACTAAAAATTTGACAATAGGGATGGTTCGCTTCACATGAAAATAAAATAACAATTAGAAAAATGTTTTTTTAACTAATCTTGAAACCAAAGCCCTCATTATACTCTTTTAGAAAAGAAAACAATTATGTTTTACCTGTGGCTAAAACAAAGTCTGTGCAATACTCTGCAATCAAAATATGGCATAACTTGCCAAACAATTTTAGAACATTAGAAAGACATGACGACTGATATGGATGTTCAACTTCTTGATATAATTGGGTAGTGACGTTTCGATCTTGATGCTAAGATCGTTTTCAAGCAATGGTTACAATCTCAACAAATAAACTTTAAACAATAAAAGAACATTCTATAACTTGTTTAGAAAATTGACGTTATGGTTACATTGGAATATTCTATAACCATATATCAATTATATATTAATTATATATTAATTATATTAATTATATCAAGAAGTTGAACATCCATATCAGTCATCATGTCTTTCTAATTTACCCGCTTCTAAATGCCACTCAAACAAGAAATTTTAGAACATGTAAAGATTTTAATACTTTTAAGAAATTGATTTCAATATGGAATGGCTGTCAATGCACATGTTCTTTTTGTTATTAGCGTTAGAAATAAACAAATAACAAATAAATAAATAAATTTTAGAAATAACATATAAGACCTCCTGTGGTAAAGCATATTTCTCTGTTCCAACTGCTAGAAGTTGTGAGGTAGCCTCAGTCAAACTGACAATGTGTGAATTGTTCATTGAAGTGACACTTGAACACATCATGGCACTTGTCACAATACCTGAGGGTATCGTAATAAAATATAACTTACAGATCTGACAAATATAGATGAAGAGAGGGTGAGTGGGAGTGATGAAGATAGGGAGCTTATCTCCTGGGCTATCCTTAACACCTACAACAACAACAACAACAACAATTGATTACGGAAAACTTTAACAAAAAATTTAAAATCACAATTTTATTATTTTTATTATAAATAATTTTTTTTTTTTAAAAGCTGATAATCTTAACCGATACTGAAAATATATATACATTTTTTATACATGCTATATACATGTTTGTATCACATACTTTGTATACCGGTACCATGAAAATGATCATAAACTTCTCTGGAGATGTCTGTAGGTTGCCCATCAAAACTCTACATTTAGATCTATTAAGAAACTTGTCTCTAAGAGTTTGTTTAAAACTTGAGATGATTAATCAATTTTCATTTATTGACATCCCTGTGTCGCTGTACCAGTAATTACTTTTCAGAAATATATACGGGTACTTGATATTAACTATTACATGGAGCTATATGTTTACCTGTGTTGGGGAAGCAGGTATCTTTGAATTGAAACGGTTAGAATAGTGATGAGCATTGGGACCTTCCACTGCCAAAAGATGAAAAAGGTAAATAAATAGCAATAACAAATTCTAAACAATTTTAAAATTCTAAGTTCTCTGAGAGAATGAACACCCCCTTTCCCCCATGCACACACACAATTAAATTGGATCAGTTAAACCACCCAGATAGCAAAATCTACAAATGTTAACTATCATGATGATAATTTCTAAAGTGCAAACCAGACTGGAAATTCTTAGAGAGTAAATGATAAGAGAAGGATTCTATTTTCATGCAGATTCAGTTAAATGAATCAAATTTGTCAGCAGAGGTATTTGCCTGAGCACTCACCATCTATTTCATGTGCATCAAAAACATGGTCCTTGAGTAATTCTTTATACCTGGCTTCTAACAATGATTCCTGTTAGAAAAGTAAATAGATTAAATATCCCTGATAAAGACAGAAAAGTGAGCAACTATGGATATGAAAGTCACAATTACAATGTCTAATCTCAAGACTTATTATAAAAATATCTAGAAGAGAATAATAGAAACCAATAAAGAATTTAAAGTGGACAGACAGAAAGACCCCCCCCCCCTCCCCCCCCCCTCCCCCAAAAAAACAAACAAACAAAGACGAATGAAATGAACACAATAAGATACATGGCTTAGGAATAAGTGTGATAATTCAAGGGTATTTCACTTATATGACGATGGATTGTCCACTTCACACTATTCATTGCCTTATTATGGTGGAAAACCAAGAGGAAACCTCGTGACTTTTGGCTCATGGATATACCTGAGGGTCGACAGACAGACTTGATCCTGTAATGGTACATCGAAGTAGGCTTTAGAAAGTGCACTTGTAAAGCTTTAACTGCATTCTTATGTGAACATCGTCAAAGTACATTGTTTATTTTTATATACTCACTTTATATTTCTTCGTATGGTGTTTGAAAAATGTATTAAGTTTGGAGGCAGAATTGACTTCAGTTGATTCAGAAATGTCCTTGTTTGACGACTGTACAGCTGTCGGAGAGAGATCATTTCTTTTCAGCGCATCTGTTCACAATACAAGAAGAACAAACTTCATTTCGGTATGAAACAAAATTTTTATTTACAAGAATAAAATTAATTACACACTGCACATTCCATATAATAAATAAGTTGATTTTATTGTAGACCATATCTGACATTCTAATATCATGTGATTTGTTCAATTGTTTGAATGGTTTTTATATTCATGTTTGTCTTTTCCTTATGCTTTAGAATATAATTTGTGTTAAATCTAAACAAACAAAAAACAGATTTGAATATCCATAATTAAAGCTTTTTTTCTGACATGATTTTAAAAACTTTTGAATATCCATACTCAAAACTATTGTTTATCTGACATTTGATTTGAATATCTATACTCAAAGCTATTGTTACTCTGATATATTATCTGAATATCTATACTCAAAGCTACTGTGTCTCTGATATATTATCTGAATATCTATATTCAAAGCTACTGTGTCTCTGACAACCATAACAAATTTATTTCTTAAGTTAGTTTCACAATGTCATAACGTCATTCTATTGTTACATCATGTCATTTTTAATATTACATCGTGTCATTCCAACGTAACCATACCGTCAATTTTCTAAACAATTTATATGCCAATTTTCTAAACAAGTTATAGAATGTTCTTTTATTATTTAAAGTATATTTGTTGAGATTGTAACCATTGCTTGATA
>JARFOD010107354.1:0-15817 GCA_031763545.1 Mopalia muscosa
ATATATTTTCAAAATTTGCATTTATTAAATTTGTTAAAGGTAATCACACAGACACAGGGATATCGATTAATTAAAACCGATAAAATCTCTCATGTTCTCAAGAGAACAGCTTCAAAATAGTTCTTCGTCTCGAGTTGTTATGCGTTACTAACATACATCTCGCGAGAAGTTATTCACCATTTATATGGTATACAAAGTGTGTTCTAAACATTAAGTAAACAATATATTCGGTAAGGATTAAGAATTAATCAACCTAAAACTTGTATTTAACAGAAATAGCAATCTATCAATGAATATGGCTGCTAAAGAGATTGAAAGGCCTAGTTACAAGCTGTCGGAGCCAATGCACGATTCCCCTTAAGCTTTGAGTCCTTAAGATTTTTGTTTGTTTTATATGCTAAATTTATGAAATGTGAGACAGAAAAAATACAAAATACTGTTATAATTACAAGAAAGAGTTACGATGGACACCATTGAGCTGTGTTTATTTACAAATGCTGTGATAAACTTTGATGGTAGGAAATTTAGTTTTTTTCTTGTTTGGCGACGTATCGTCTTTCTTATTTCAACAAGTCATCAAACACAACAGAAAGATGTCGCCATGTTTGTTTACTAACATCTTATTCGCACGCTTCCCAAGTGATAGATTTAAACAACTGCGTGACAAATATATATCAGTCAGAGTGCATATTAAATAACGTTCAAGTGTGATATAAAGCAGACGGTGTTCTGTGTAAACTAAGTAAATGCAAAACGTCACGAGATGGAAATCAATTTATTATTGGTACATAGCCAGTGCACTGTTACTGCACAAAAACGAGTTTGTCTAGGTTCCTATGAGTAATAGTTACGCACAGGGATTAAGACAAATCAAATCTTGTCATGTAGAACATCTTAGTTCCTTAATGAACTGCAAGATAATTATCTGAATATACGACAATATCGGTGAAGCTACATACAGCTCTGCAAAAGGTAGAAACAGTCTGCTTGTATATGGTGAAGAACATATTGCTCATACATATAAACACTCCCATTACTGCGGATATCAGCGAATGTTTTTTTCGGTGTGTCTTCTCGGTCCCCATCATTATGTCAGCAAAAACCGTTGAACTCAGACATTAAACATAAGTTAATAAAACAAACACGTTAAGAAGTAAGAAGAGGTGGAATTCATATTAAGTTCAACATTATCGAAACCTTAACCTTTGTAAAGTGATTGGCGTGCCCACCTACTAAACCCTACTTCGATGTTCTGACCACAGGTTCAAATCCGTCAGTTCATCGGGTATATGAGCTAGTCGCTCATGCGGCTCCGTTCATCGCGGGGTTATGTTTACGGTTATGTTTAGGATGTTTCATCTCAGATTCCCTGAGCTCGAAGTTGATAATGACGTGCAGATCAGGTTGATTCCCATCGTATATTGTAGAAAGAAACAGGTTGAAGTGGACCGCTCTAGAGTACGACGTTAAATTGTTTTCAGAAAAGACAGAACTTTGTCCTGGAAGTAAACATGACGTTGTAGGTGTGCCCGACGGATTTTCGATTTTCTTATTATGTTAGCTTAACATATTAACTCGATTTAAAATACAATTTTGCATTTAAAACATTTAAATACTTGGAAAATATTCTATTGCAGATTTTTCATTATTTACTCTCTGCCTTTTCTTGTCTGATAAAACTCTGCCTTGGAAGCCAACAAATGAGTATCAATATGATACAGATCTCGACAGTAATAGCTTGAGGACTAAATTTGAGATAATTGCAAAACATAACAGCATTACGTAGAATAATTTAATTAACGAACAGAAATACAAAGAGCTAATTTCAGCTTTAATTACTAGACACAGAGCTTAAAGTACAGCAAGGTCAAGACAGAACTGCATGGGACGAATCTGTTAAAGAATCTGATGCAACAAAAACATTCATTCTCAAAAACGCATAGTAATCGACTGAGTGTAATATAATCGTGACCAAGCCAATGAGCAAGTTTTAGGTCAAAATTAGTAAGAGTGGTGGATGTTAAAATTACTTTGAAAGAAACTGTTTGAGTCATCGTCAAACCAGGGATTAAGAAAACCATATGGCTGTAACTTGTCAAATAATATATGATGATCTACTGTGTCGAAAGTTTGGGGCAAATCGAGAAATGAAATAATGCTATATATTTTGTTTACTGTTAGAGTAAATAAGTTCGTGATATAGTGATGATGCAGCTGGTAAAGTTGTCATGAACGCCGAATAGTTGACATGCTATTACACTGCTTTTTTCAAGATGATCTACAACAATATCACCAACTCATCATTCTATTATTATATCATGGACAAAATAAAACAAAACTGCTGGGAAATCACAATGTGTTGTAGAATCGGTTAGCTCTATAGAAATTCAGGATTTGATGTATCCAAATCTTAATGTAGCTATATAATGTCTATATAATGTATGCAATCCACGGCTATGTTTAATTTAAAGGTTACAGATGTCAAACATGGTGTATAATTAATCTACATCGATGTAATCATATATATATCTACTCTGTTAATATGAAAACGAACTAAGATTGCAAATAATACGGTGCGATGGCTTTGAAATAAAACCTTAATTGATTGGCTAGCGTTTGACCCCTCATTAGGAAACAACAATGTATCAATTTGTACAACGATTTTATGATTCCAACTTATAACACGCTTATTACGAATCTGGCAACTTGGATCCAACTTATAACACGCTTATTACGAATCTGGCAACTTGGATCTTAGTAGATTTTAACAAACTCATTATATTGAAAGATGTAACAAAACTGCTATAGTCTATTTACACCATCATGTTTATCAAAGTTAGTTAAATTTAAGAATCCTACTGTTTTGTCCGCTTATAGAAGTCGATGATTTTGTCGACGATGTTCAAAACAGGCCCACTGCGACCAGGATCGTAAGTTCAGGTCGTTTAGGGAGTTTTAGGCTGCAGTTGTCGTATTTAACACGGCGACCGTTTAACTTGCTGTATGAAACGCATTTTTATTTTTTATTTTGATTGAATGTTTAAAAGTGTAAAAACCCTTTTCGGACACTCCCAGAGAAAGGAGCATTCCTTTATTAGAGGCTATAAAGAAATAATGTGTATATAACTAATGAATCCAAATAATGTGCTGTTGATATTATATGTACAATCTCTTGATCTATTTGAATTAATATGTATGGGCAATAAAATAACATCATGTCAAGTTTCTGGCGCGCGCGAATCTCGATTAAGACGATTTGAATGCGCCATTCAAACAAACAAACTAATGCATAAAGAGAGTGAGAGTTGTATGAACTCAGTTCATAGAAATGATTTCGTCCAAGCTTTATTTTCACAAGACAACAAACGGTAAAGAAAGCACAGTTTGACTCTTGGTTATTGGTTATTTAAAAGCCATCATTTTAACTACATGCCATGGAATAATATCCGGTGTGCGAGTGAAGAGAGTAACAGCCGGAATCTTATCATTATCTTTACAGATAAAATCCCAACAGGTTGTCTGAACTAACGATAACATGGCGGATTCAGTATAAACGTTTTATACGAAACTAAACCAGTAAATAATGAGAAGTAATGAAAACATCCAGATATTGACAAAATGTCCGTTGTAATAAAATTATGACCCTTCCAAAATAGTTTATGTGGCTACCAGTATAAATTAGCATCTTTTGTTCTGAACAGAGTTGAAGATTCCAAACGTTCGAAAGAAATACATGAGGCACACGTGTTAAAAATTATTGTTTGTAACAAGTCAATGTAGTCGTTAACGCAGATAACAAGGAAATTGATATTTAGAGTTTATTAAGTGTTGCCACTGTCGGTATGACACGGATAACAAGTGTATTGATTAGAAATTTTTTAGATTGCTCTTCACACTTATTAAAACTCTGATATCAATAACAACCACAGAAGCTATACTTAAAGAATAAGGTCTTCCCATGCACATCCGAGGTGATGGAGATTTTATCACATACTGTAAATTATCAAAGGGAGATAATACAAATGTCACCCTTGTTTCTTTAAGGGCTTAAAAACTATTTGCATATCAGAGCTAAAACTAGAACTAGCCAACCTGGATTGATAATTTAATTCGTATGTTGATCGATATGTTCATGGTTTCTCGATGAATGGTCCATTTAGTCGGTTTGGACGGTTGGTTGGTCGGTTTGTCTTATTGATATATTGGTCGGTTTGGGCGGTTGGTTGGTTGATTAATTGGTCTGTCTATTGATCTATTTTCAGATTGTGTCTTTGTGTGATTCTGTTTCTAAAAGCCACAATAAAGGTTATTTAACTTACATGAGTGTATGTCATCGCAACGGACTGAGGAAACCACCTCTGATAAAACAATACAATAGATTTAATAATTACACTTTATGGATGCCAACTAACGCAGCGTTTCAACGTCTAGTCTGACATCGTTCTCACAAAACATTTTAAAAGTAACCAGTTGATATCAGAAGAACCCATGTTGAAAATAGTACGAAAACAATGTCAGCTGTAAACTGGAGTTCGCCAGTGGAAATCTTTGGCATTTGCAACCCTGTTTATGAAGTGGTTCTCTGCTTGATCAATTTTGAAATCAATCCTCCGTTTAGTATGCCTACCTGTCAGATCATAATAGCGATAAACAAATCATGGTGAGATTTCTTGATTTATTTTAATCAGATTGCATTAACATGTTATTGTGAAGTTTTGTACTCTGAGAAGGCTTTGAGTTTAATTTTTATTAATAGCTGCTCTCGAAGCGTTTATAAATAAAAATATTGCATTTTTTCTTAGATGTTTTGAGTTCATCATTAACCAACCTAGTCTTGTTTATTCAAAGGATTTGAGACAGTTGATTTCGTCTAATAGAATCGACTAAACGTGAACACTCGAAAAAAGTTGCGTCAAAATAGCAATCTTATTCTCATGAGAAAGTCTGTGTGATACGTCAACAAGACGCCCTGATATGACATGTTAAAAGGTATCAAATTGTCCTGGTAATGTTTGCTATGAACATGTCACGATATCTGAAGATCTGGCAACAAAACATATCATCTTCCACGTCCTTTTTTGATTATCACGCGTGCTCCTATGACAGCAGATTGGTAAAATCACACGGATGTGTGTATATATTCTTGAGATCTGCATTAATTATATTCTAAAAATTTATACACTGACACAGGGATATCGATTATTCAAAACCGATAAACCGTCTTATGCTCTTATTGAAATTTAAGAGAACAGTTTCTAAATAGATCTTCGTATCGAGTTGTTATGCATAACTCGCGAGTGGTATAACATACCACTCGCAAGAAGTTACTGACCATTAATATGGTATATAAATTATCTTCTAAACATTAAGCAAAAACTATAGCCGGTATGGATTAAAAATAAATTAATATATAACCTGAAAACTTGTATTTAACAGAAATAGTAATCTTTCAATGAGTATGTCCTCTATAGAGAATGATGGATACAACCTGTCTGAGCTAAAGAACAATTCGCCTTAAGGGGCTATTTCTTCAGATTTTTTGTTTCTTTTATATGTAAGCATATGTCACTGTTAGTGATAAACCTTAGTGGTTGGAAATTGGAAAATTTCTTTTTTGGCAACGTACCGTCTATCTAATTTTATGATGTCATCAAACACATCAGAAAGATGTCGCCATGTTTGTTTACTAACATCTTAGGTCATAGAGACGTTTGCCATTAGAATTAATTTCTAGATTAATTCTCGCCTGTGAATTGCAATTATTCGCACTCTTCCCAACTGATAGATGTAAACCCTGCGTAACAAATTTATATCAGTCAGGGTAGAGTGCATATCAAATCACGTTTGAGTCTGATATTAAGTAGACGATGTTCTGTGTAAACTTAGTAAATGCAAAAAGTCACGGATATGGAAATCAATTTATTTTTCGTACATAATCAGGACACTGTTATTGCACATAAACGAGTTCCATGTCTAAATTCCTATGAGTAATCGTTACGCACAGGGATTAAGACAAATCAAATATTGTCGTGTATAACATCTTAGTTCCTTGATAAACTGTCAGATAAGTTTCCGAATATATGACAATATCAGTTCAGCTATATTAAAACAGCTCCGCAAAATGTAGAAACAGTCTACTGTTATATGTCGAGGAACATATCGCTTATCGAATACTCGCGTAACAGTGGTAATCAGCGACTGTTTCTCTCAAGGTATTTTCTCGATCCACAGCATTTATCAGCAATGCCATCATTATATCATCGAATAACCCCTGAGCTAAACAGAAGTTAATAAAACAATCATGAAGGAAAAAGAGGTGGGTTTTATAATAAGTTTACATTCAAAATAATATATAATCAAATGATCATTGACTTAATATCAAGCTGAGTTCAACATGTTCAAACCCTATCTTTGGTTTAGGGATTGGCTTGCCCATCCACTTCAATTTACTGACCGGTTCGATCCCCGATCCATCATCGAGTATACCAGCGAGTCGCTCAATGGGGTTCCGTCAATCGCAGGGTTACTTTACGCGGTTTCATATCACATGTCCACCGCCTGTGGCCTTGGCTTAGTCCCTAGTTGTAGCGTGTTCGCTAACTAAACTTAACCTGCTTTGATGTACCGTTCACGGGATTGAGTCCGCCTGTCGACCATCAGGTATATGATCGAGCCACATGTTGTGACTCCAGCAATCGCGTCGACAATCCGTCGTCATATAAGTGAAATACCCTTAAGTACGCCGTTAAACTCCAGTCAAACAAACAAACAAAGAAGCATATGTCCTCCGTATTTTAGCAATGAACACTTCCAAATGGACAGCCCTAGAATACGACACAGAATACGATATGGTGTTCTATTGTTCGAAACAGCGGTTGTGTTTTTTGTTCTTGTGTTATGGTTTGGGGACCTAATGGAAGCGTTTTAAGCGTAACTGTAAATTTGAAACGTATTTACACATTCTCACGTAAAGCTTAAATAAGTATTTGGCGAAAATGAAACCAAGTGGGTGTTGCGTATCGAAAGACAGTGAGCCTAAGCTCAGAACTAAAGTAAAAATATTTTGTAAGGTCGGATCGATTTCAATGGCGAACATAAATTTGGTGTATTTCACAGCGCAATTGTTTAATCATAGCACTATGACAAGTAAATTATATTTCCGCTGTGAATAAATGAAGAGGCATGTTTTTGTCTACCAATTTATCATTTGGTAATAAACTCCAAATCTGAACTAGAATTGTGAGTTTATCGTTGTCAGGAATTCGAGATGCTTTATGACTAAATAATGCTCCCAAAACCACAGTTTTATTTTATTTCATCACACTTTTCCGATTCAAAAGAAACCCAGGATGGTATAAGCCTAGGTAATATAGGCTCAGAGTGACACAGATGAATAATAAAATAGGGCATAGGGAACAATAAAATATATTTCATGAACTGTATTCAACGTCGTCCTTGTTCATTAAAATCAGTTCCTGTAAGAATCTATAAAGACTCTCACTTTTGGTTTACTAGTATTACGTAATTAACTGGCAAATTGAGGATCACATCAGTCACGAAATCTAGAGCCTCTTAAAACCCAACACCACGTGCCAGGATATGGAACCTCCAGAGAAACTAAATTGAACGGTTTCGTCTTTTTTAACCCCGCCGATTGGATCAATTAATGATGTGTTACTCGTCTTGAACTTCGATGAATAATATGCAAATAATTCCAAAAACATAAGTGATTGAATTCAATTAAAAGGCAGTCCAGTGAGCCCAAGCGACAAGTGGATGTGTGATCACATCAATACAATGTAAAACAATCTACAATGGAAGCATTAATTTTGAGATTATCATTTTCTGAGCTTTTAACTCCTTTTAACTTGCCACAATACACAAATGTCTTTTTTTTTAATGTGTTAAATAACAAAGTCCTATCCATTTGAATATCCGATTAGCTTTGACTAAGGTAGCATCAGCTCAATAATCAAACTATGTGGTAAATTGAAACAGGTATTTGTTTATTTGAAAATGCCTTCACATTGCGTGTTCTTTTTCCCGCAGCTCAATTGCCATCATAAAATAATGAATTCCATGAACCGTCAACGGAAGGGGTGAGTTTCCGCCATTGGCAGATGTTTAATCGAGTTCAGTCAACGATATTACACAACTTAATGTAATACTGCATAGACTCCACTGCGTGCAATAAACAAAGGCTTTGCATATTCACGAATGTATGGAAGGTAGAACATTCTCTACAATTGGCACCAAAAGTAGGTCTATGTTTCTGTTTGTAACTGCTATGATATTGTGTTGTATTCCTCATTTTCACAGAAAGCCTCCGCAATCAAAACAATTGGTCAAACTTAGGTTTGCCGATTGGCTAAGTTGGCAGAATGACTTCCTTTAACTCTGACTGAAATTTTAATAATAACAACAACAAAAAACGAACATAATAGATATTGGGCCAGTAGCGGGAAATCACATCCTAAAACAGTGTCGTTACGGTAACTGACCTATTGAATAAGGTCAACCATCCATATCTGAACATAAAATCTCTGGAATTCTAGGGAGAAAACATGCAGTCATGTGATGTTAGATTTTAAGAGGAGTTGAAGGAAATTCCCAGATTGAGAGTTTATTAAACAACAAAAAATGCAAATTGTGATAAGGATTTTAACCGGAAACAAAGCTTAAAAAACAAGGAAATAAACCACTGTAAAACACAAAGTCAAACCCATCAATCTGAATTACATTAACTGTTTGACGTACTATGTTCAATTTGACGAAAAATGTCGCTTGTAAAATCAAGGCAATTTAGTTTCGAAGTTGAGAATAAGTAGATGAGTTTAATAACATATGGTAATAAAATTTATATCAGAAGCTGATATAAATGTTCCTCTGATATTTAAGGGAGTTTATGGTTTGAAAATAATTTCAAAATCACAAAAATGTAGGCTTTTTTCCGGTTCATTGTGTATAACCACCTGTTTGCGATTGAGCAAACGCTGTGTCCGGCTAAAGCCAAGACAATATCCACAAAGTTACATAAAAATTAGGCAATGACGTTGTTTATGTGAACTGTGTCCAAATGTATCATTGTTCATTAAAAATCGATTCGGGGCAAAAATCTACAACCATGTCCCATTTGTACTCCTAATACATACATATAGTTTTATGTATAACTTCTGATGAAATGTTTTTCCGGTCCAGCTTCATCCAATGGCACCGTTAAGTTATTATTTTCGCTATGTGGCCAAGCCGATATAAAAATACGCCTCAGTGACAGTAAATGTAATGAACAACGATACTGTATATTTTCTATTATATTGCATTCCTTTGCCACAGCTTAATGTTTAGTGAATCTGCTTAACCAATTATTCTTCGATATTCTATTCACTGTATCAAGTCTTGTCAACTTTCAAATATATGAGTTAATCATTAAATGTTGTTCGGGTAATTGCATATTGAAGCGACGAACCGGCTGAAATGGACAATCGGTCGACATATAAGTGAAATACCCTTGAGTACGTCATTTAACCTTAATGAGACAAACATAAGTTTATGTTAAGTATAGTAACAACTCTGAAGAAATATAATGAGTCAATTTTGACTCCATTGTTACTCCTCAGTGGTAGTCATAATATAAGTTTATGTGTTATTACATTTGATCCCATTGTATTAGATACTATTGAATCTGATTTTATGATTTTTTTTATATGTTTTAATAATCACAGTAAATCTGTCCTTCATGAGTGCCATTGTACTACTCTTGATTGTATCAATAGAGTCTCAGACATATAGGATCAGCGTGTTTAATATTTGTTTTTTTTTTAAATATATTTTTAAGATTCAGTTAATCTCAAGGAGTACAACAACAACTTATAAAAGCTATCCATATATCAGTTTTCTACATCTATTTGACAACTTCAAGAATTAAGTGTTCTGGTTTCTGTAATCCTATTGGTTTAGTTGATATTGTTCGGAAGAAACATCATAGAATCTATCCCGCAAACTCCACATAACAGCCTGATCGATACGGACCTGTGTACCTATCGGGTAGCTAATAATAATAAAATTCTACCAATTCGAGGACAATATAACTTCTCAATCAATCTGCCAACGCATCAATGTTTTAAATGCTTAATAACAATCCACATTCTGAAAGTTTGTCCCCAAACGATACGCAAGGGGACACGATCTAGTCCTCAACCAATCAAAAGGTCCCAGTCTCTGTTTGACATTTACCGAGTGTCTGTGGACGTAGTTAACATCAGGGTTCATTTATTGCCACATTTATTTAACTTAGTTTTATTTTTTGCAACAATCAAGGTTTTCAATGGTATGTCACTTATGTGACGATGGACTGTCCACTTCTAGCCTTATTGCCGTGGAAAACCGGGAGGAAACCTCGTAAAAACCACCCCCTCCATTACCGGAGCCACAACCTGTGACTCGCTCATATGCATGATGGTCGACAGGCAGAATCGACAAAATTATTCGATCAATTTATAGAACGGGAAATCTTTTTATTCCATAGTAATACCAATTTGATTCTTGTGAGTTGTTCTATGATCTACGTCAACAAGACGAATCTCGGATGTCCTGAAATCACAGTTTGAAAACTACTAAAGTGCGTTCGTAATGTCTTCTGTTGTGATCATGTCACAACATCTGAAAATCTGGCAACAAATCAGATCATCGCCCACAGAAATATGCCATTTTTTGTTCATGCTACATGTTAGTATAAGAGCAGATTAGCCAAATTACGTGGCTGTGTGTATATCTTGTCTAACTAAACTCCCAGAGAACAGTTTCTAAATAGATCTTCGGCTCGAGATTCTAGGAGTACATAATCTTAAGAGAAGATAAATATTATTTACATGGTATATTAAGTATGTTTTAAATATGAAGCGAACAAGATATTCGGCATTGATCAAGAATAAATCAACGTTAAAACTGGCATTTCACAGAAATAGCAATTGATAAGGCCACTAAAGAGAATGATAATTATAATAAGGCAATTATAAAGTGTTTGATCCATTGGGCGTTTTGTATTTACCGGCAGTTCCATTAGATTTTTTGTTTCTTTAATTGTCTTATCAGTGGCAGTATTAGAGAGAACGCCTTCAAAATACTATTACCAAAATATAGATTATTTTCGTGTATAAATACATGAAGTTTAGCTCGTAATGTATTTGATTACCTAAGATACGGTTAAACAAGTGTTACGATGGATAGCATTGTGTTGAGTTTAGTAGCAAATTCTTGGATATATCCGGATGGTAGGAAATAGGTTTATTTCATGTTAAGCGACGTACTGTCTATTTAATCTCTGCAGGTCATCAAACACATTTGTCTCCATGTTTTTACTGACTTCTTAGGTCACGGATATGTTTGCCATAAGCATTCATTTTTTAATTCGTTCTGCCCTGTAGCTTTCAATTTATCACAATATTCCCGACTGATTGATGTAAACGCTTACGTGACAAATATATATCAGTCAGAGTAGACTGCATATCAAATAACGTTCAAGTCTGATATAAAGCAGACGGTGTTCTGTGTAAAATAAGTAAATGCAAAACGTCACGGATATGGAAATCAATTTATTATTCGAACATAATATATTACACTATTACCGCATATAAACAGGTAGGGAACCTACAGATTTTATTGATTATATGGCAGAAAAGGTGTGCCCCTAAGGTTTTCTTATCGGGGCTAATTTTGTGATCTACATGTCGCTCTTTTAAAGATTCATTTATGGAGTTTTTTCCCAACAACAACGGTCACCTTGAGCATGGTTGTAATTATGTCTATTCTTCTTAAGTCACGAAACTTTGAAAATAATTCAAATGATATAAGTGCAAGCTTACATTAATATTATTTCTGGAAAAGGCTCAAGTATATTTTCCTATTTTATCGACTATGTGCTTATTGGAATTCAGCGATTTCCAGAACACATTCCAAATCGTACTTTATTTTTACCTCGAGAATCGATTTTGTAAGAACACTACTACGTGAAAAACCAAGCGAAACCCGGTCAAGCAAACGAAGGGCCACCGTTCCACTTCAGAAAATCAGTACTTGGGGGCTGTAAGCTGCGAAAGGAAAAGTCTTCGATCCACTTGATACCGAAGGAAAAACACCCTTTTCCCAAAAGGTTTGAATTTTACCAGGCTGGTAATGAATAAAATGTGTGAACTAATTGCCTAACACTAGTTCAAACCTTATCTCATATGTGCACAGAGTTCACCATGACACATACCGCGATGAACGTGTACTCTCTTAAAATATTAATCTTATACTCTTGCTCTTTTTTTCAGAAGCAGTGAATGGGATATTTTCATCAAGTCCGTTCTCCTAGTTTTTTACGACAAATAACATCCACCTCATTTAACCGTCCTTTTAATGATGACCACCCAACCCACTTCAATTTTAATCCTGGTCTAATCTGAAAAACAAAATGAAATGTTTATGAAAAATTAAATTAATATCGATAATTACTCTAACACCCTTAATATAACCAATCCAATTTTTAAATTACTATTCCTACTTCGATGTACTGTTCACAGGATCGAGTCCGTCTATCGACCCTCTGGTATAATCAATCAATCAATCACGTCGTGGCTCCAACAATCACAGTGGTGGTTTTTACAACGTTTCCTCCCGGGTTTCCACCATAATATGAACATGCAGTGTGAACTGGACAATCCGTCGTCAAATAAGCGAAATACCATTGAGTGCGACGCTAAAAACCACAATCTAACCAAAAAAAATCGGTTTAAAAAACAATCTTCGAGGTCCGTTTGAGTTCAATTTCAAGGTTTTATCAAGTTCACATATTCAAGTAAGATTTCCATTGAAAAAAGTTTTGATTGGTTAAACGAAAATCGTTTTCCATCACTCAACCCATTCCCTTTTCGAAATGAATAACCTTAGGTATGATTGAATGAGAAAAACAAATCGAACAAACGTGTGAAAATAAATTTTCTGCCAATTTTTATCTGGGCACACTTACAGGAAACTTCACATGAGCATTTTTCACAACGCGGGATGACGTATATGGTTATATTTAGCTTAATCAGTTTTATTTAATTTATAAAAATTGCATGCGTTTGATGAAAGTAAAGCAAGTTTCCTATAATTAGGAGCAAAACAAGTCGTTAAACCGTATGATTTGGTTGTACTTTGTCACGATTTAAAATGCATTACAAGTATTATAAGTCAATTCCATAGCCACTGTAAATAAATGATGTTCCGAAGAGGCATGTCTACCAATTTATCACAACAGCATCATTAGGAAATAAACTCAAAGCCTGAACTGGAATTGTGAGTTTATCGTTGTCAGGAATTCGAGATGTTTTATGAGTAAATAATGCTCCCAAAACGTACAGTTTTACTTTATTTTATCACACTTTTCCGATTCCATAGAAACCCTGGCTGATTTAAAGCCAACGTGATATCCGTGAAAGTGACACTTATTAGTAAATAAACCGGCCATAGGGGCAATAAAATATATTTCATGAACCATATTCAAGGCTTTCCTGGTTTACTCAAATCCGTTTCCGGGTTAAAATCTATGAAAGACTGTCACTTTTTGTTTATTACGTAATTAACTCGCAAATTGAGGATCGCATCAGTCAAGAAATCGAGATCCTCTTAAAACATTTAACCACGTGACAGGATATGGAATCTCCAGAGAAACTCAACCGAAGCTAACAGCTTAATTGAATGGTTTCGTTTTTTCGACCCTCACCTCAACTTATTGGTGAGTTACGGCTCTATGTAGCTTCGTTTCGTCAAATCTGCTTACAGAAGATCTGTCTGATAATGCATTCATTGAGTCACAAAGATGTAAATTGTGTGTCGTGCTAATGTGTTATTACGGAAATTCGCTTTGTGTTCGTCTTTCATCAGGAGAGCTTTGTTTAACACATATTGTACAAATATATATTGTTGTAATCTGCAGTCTGTTTACTCAAATAAGAACTATAATGTCGTCAGAGTTATGTATAACAATGCTTTCCGGTGGCTGCTACATTACAGCCGTAGTTGTGGTGCTAGTGCTTTGTTTGTCATAAACCACATTCCGTCTTTTAGTGAACTTATTCGTAAAGCAGTGTTTTTGTTCCGCAAGAGGATTTACTCGAGCACTACTTCATTGCTACTCGTTCCGTGTAATTCGAATGTTCAATTTTACTCCAATCTCTCCACGAAGTGGACTCAATTATTGTATAGATAATTATATAGGCAACACAGTGGCTGTTCTGTGTATTTAATTTTTATTTTTATGTTGTATTTATATGGACCTTTCGTGTCAGAAACAAAGAATTATTATTATTATCATTAATCGTCCGGAAAAATACTGTACATGCGTGTATGTAGATGTCTTAGTTAATATTACATTTATTTTCTCATTATAAATTTTCTTACATTTATAATCTCTGTTTTGCAGATTATTATCAGCTGTTGTATCGGTTGAATCAATTGGGATTGACATTAACCTGCTCTTTATAATCTTTGATCAATTATAGCTAATAATTCCTAAGACGCAAGTTGTTGAAATAAATAAAAAGACAGCGCAGTGAGCACGAACGCCAGGAGGTTGCTCCTACATTTGATCAATAGCTTACCATGAATACAAGCGGTTTTACAGTAAATAAAAGGCGATTTTACAATATTGCTCTAATCATACATGCAAATATGTCCGGCATTGGTTCAAGGAGTCGTTCTAAACTGATTGCTAATGATCTGATTAAAATTATCTCCGAGTTATATTATATGACCTTGTTTCTTTCATTTGGCTCCTGTGTCTATTACCAAATACATGAGTTTGTTTTTACAATGTCACCATAGCTGGCCTGCCTTGATGTACCATTCACAGGATCGAGTCCACCTGTCGACCATCACATGCATTGTCAAGTCACACATTGTTGCTCCGGCAATCGCGGGGATGGTTTTACTAGGTTTCCCTCCGATTTTCCACTGCAATAAGGCATGTGCCGTGTGAACTGAAAAATCCGCCGTCGTAGAAGTGAAATACGCTTGAGTACGACGTTAAACCCCAAGTAAACAAACAAACCATGGTTTGTTAGCAAATGGCCATCCATCTACCAATATATAAAAACGTTCAACACCAGCACCTTGGACTTATTGCCTTGGACATCAAAAAAGTTTCATTAAAAGAGGTGAATTCAAACGGAATTGTGGACTTTGACGTTATCTTCATTGAGGTATGTAAAAAAGTACTTTTTGCTTTATATTGATACTGAAAACACACGGTTTCCAAGGGGTAGTGCATTTTATCATACCTTTCGATTTCGAACACAATCTCTCTACTTTTACTGTCCAATTAGGTCAAGATTACTGGGGTTTACGAAAGGTCACAGTTTCAGTTGTCTAATAAAATCACAGATAACACGCGACCATAGTAAACATCATATTGAGCCAAAGCTGGCAGAAGATGGCCGATTTTATTATGTGTTGGTGTTGTAAGTCGCATGTAAACAGGGGAAAATACAATTCCACTTAAAGTTTATTCATTTAATGAGGCTTGTTGATTGCGAGTCCTTGTATCCGTTGGTCATGTGAAAATATGCAATCAGGAAATTTTTGTTCGTCGGCGGAAAGCAGCTTTCTGATTGGTCAATTTAACAAACCAATCGACGTTGTATGTGATTTCCCAGTACTAAGTCAACTTTGTCTATGTTTTAAACAAGATACGGGTCCGACGAATTACCCAAAGATACCCTAAGATACCCAAATATACCCAAAGATACCCAAATATAGGCTAAATGTACCCAAATACACATTTGCTGCATTAATTAAG
>JARFOD010107365.1:0-15816 GCA_031763545.1 Mopalia muscosa
TTTGACCAATTTCACGCCACAGCGTAGCTGAAATACCGCTGAATGTGGCGTAAAACAATAATCAATCAATCAATCAACCAACAATGCACCAATAAAGAATTATTTTTTCTTTGGTCATAATTATTTAAATGAATGTTAAGACATAATCACGTTCTAATGCCGAGTTCCTGCACAATCCTTTTCCTATCAAAGTAACTGATTTGAGACGAAGAATGTTAAACTACAAAACACGACCTGTGTTAATAGACTGGCTCTTTTAATACCAATTAGCATCCATCATAGTCGATCAATCAAAACAACAAGTTGAGATTGCTTCTAATGGCTTCCTCATTCGCCGAGCTTCCTGGATCTACGCGGACCATGGAGCCTGACCTTTAAAGCTGTGAATAGTATTTAGACAGTCATGAAATGAAGCGTCCAACGCAGCTTGACAATGGTGAATGGCGTCACACATCTGCCAAAATACTCAGTTCTGCTTAACGACCTATCTCGTCGTAATTATACAATTTACAGCTAATTGTATCTGTTCGCATTTTTCCTAGTCAATGTGAGCTACTAGAAGATAATAAAAGCGAAGTAAAATTGTACCGTAGCTTAAATAAATATATATATTTTTAAAAACTTTTACGAATTTTAAAGTACGGTTAAAGGGATATAACCACGGTTGGTGGTCCTATTTTTCCAGGAGAGTAATCTCCCTGATAACACAAAAAACTACAATCAATGTTACACGTACGTTATAGGTTATTTTACTGATATGTCTGTGAACCGTCCAGATGGGGGTGGGGAACCACCGTCGTCGTCACTGGCAACAAGACAGGACGATCTGAGAATGAAATACAAAGACATCCAAACCACTATTTAGAGCACTCATTCCAACCTTCCACCTCTCTCGAACACATTTGGAACAGCCCAAAACTACATCTGATTTAGCGTTTTCTCCTTTAGGACCCTGCCAACAGCTAGTCAAACAGAGAAACTCAAATTAAAATGTCGTTTTAAACACTTTTCCATGCTTTTGAAATTAATTTATCCAGAAACAACTTTTTAGTGTTTATTTGTTTTAGTGGGATAAAAGGACTCTACAGCTTTAGGCAGTGGTAACATTTTGATTGTTTCTTTTCTTACCTTTCTGAACCACGGAACCACGGTAAAAACATGTAAATACCACGTGATTAATTTGTCGTGAATGGTACCACCAGAAAACCATGTGAATGTCCCGTGTTTGATTCGACTTAAATAGACCCACCGTAAAAAAACATGTACATAACGCATAATTAATTTGTCGTGAATGGTACCACCAGAAAGCCATACAAATTTAATGTTTAACATGTTTAAGTCGACGTGAATAGAAATACATGTATAATATGAATACAACAATACACAAGTAGTGTAACCCCGAAAAGAGTCAAACTCATTTTCTATCTCAATATTTCAGCACTTTATTTTTCCATCATCAAGAGTGAATTGGTGACAGGTTTTTCTTTCTGAATATACACAGTACAAGTCGGTTATATAATATGTATAGCCACAACTCACAGATAGTGGTAAAGCTTGGGCATTAGGGGTGAGTTACATATAAGGGGAACAACAAGTAGGCCGATCAATTAACATTCAGGAACAATACATGGATAACAATATAAAACAATCACTATGTACATGAAAAATAAGCAAAGATAGTCAGCTTGCGAGTGAATACATTGGGGGAGGGAGAGGGAAATGTACTCTGAGCATACTGGGGCATGAGTGTAAGGAACGGTTATCATTTTATGGGTTTTAATTGCTACAGGCATTGATGTGCTTGAAAATTTCACTGTTACCTGCTGTATGTTCTTTAATTCGTATAGCTAAATTCCTATCTGTTTTACCTGTATACTCAGATTGGCAAGCCGGGCATGTGAATTTATAAACAACAGAGTTGTTATATTGTTTTGGGATGACATCTTTTGTGTTTGTAAACGTGCTTAACTTTTTAGTTTGCCACTGAATTTGGAAGACAGCTGGTTTGTTTATCAGTTTTCTTAGCCTATGTGTGACTTGATGATCTATGAATTCACCCCTTTTGCCTATATAAGGGAGGGGAAGCCAGATTTTGGTTGTTTTGTATTTTTTTTTTTCTCTTTCTTGGATTTGCTTAGGAATGGGGCAAAACTTTTTGATTAGGTGGTCAGCAGTTGTTTTCTTAAAACCATTCCAAGCAAGAAACTCTTTGATATTATCAACTTGTTTGGTGAGTTGCGTTAGATCAGAGCATATCTTGTGTGCGCGAGACACAAGTGCTTGTACCGTATCCTATGGTGTAATAACTATGAATCCCCAAATTTGGGACTACATATCATTGTGATATATCTTCTGAATTATTTAAATGCATGTATAATGTGTTAAATATTTCAGACATCAGTTGTCTTATATCCCCCTTGCCTATATACTCAATTAATGAACAGTATTAAATGTCCACAAGCATTATTAAAAACTTATTTTCATTTGATGCAACAATACATGTCTAAAAAAAGTTTCCATCAATTGAATTGTTGCTTTTGTTTTTTATATTTAATTTAACGATAAAAATGGCCCTTTTAATGGGTTAATAAAAGGTGAAAAATCTAACGCACTTGATTGGTCTGAAGCTTGATGATGTATACGTTTGGGGAAGAAGCAGGGGCTTAGCCAGAAATCAGAGATAGGGTGTCCCGAATTGTCATTTTGCTTCACTTTTCTTATAACTGGGTGTCCAATTTTGATAGTTTCCTATCTCCTGCATGTTAAAGTCTCTTAACACAGGGTGTCCAAATGAGGTAATTTTTCACTTCAGGGTGTCCATTTGGACGGGTGGACGCATATCTGACTAAGCCCTTGGAAAGAGTCATTGTATAAACGCAATACGGCTACATCACAAATGACCACAACAGGCCAAAAACTTAACAGGTGTTCCCTTTTACTGTCTCACTGGACCCCTTGCCAGGGCTATAATGGACACCTTTTTCCCCTTGTTATCTTGTCATTGTTGCCAAATTCAAATAATTATATTTGAGCCCTAAATTTACTTTTATTACAGCATATTGCAGAATTATAATTGACATGGTTCATGTACGTTCCAAGAGATAAATGGAGTTATCACTAGACTTCCCACTGGAACTTTTTTGTCATAGCTTGAGGTTCTTGAAGTAACCTGTATTGGATAATTTTTAATTATTGAATTAATATCGAATTCATTCATTAAATGCATTCAGCTTCAACTTCAGATTTTGGCTGACTCAATATAGAATTAATTTGGTGTTAAGACTAAACAAAAAATGTCTTGTTTCCTCTGAACCGGGCCGACCCTACGATATAGCTGCGAGTCAAAAAGTTTTTTTCCTGACATTTGAAAAGAATTTTTTTTTTGTAAGACCTTGCCAATTTGGCATATTTTTATAGCAAAACATTTTTTTTTGGTAATGTTTCACGACATATGTATGCCACTGCCGTACTTGAGCCTTCCATAACCAACCTTGTGAATTTGCCTACTCGAGTCGCCAAATGATGCAGAGCGGATAACAAGCATTTTTACTCGTGTGGAATGGATTTTAATCTTAAATAATAGTAATTTATTCAGTATTTTTTAATATCTACTGTTTTGTACAACGTCTAAAAAAAAATTTTTCCATTTGCAATTTGTTCCAAAGTAATTTACAAAAGTTACATACGACCTAAAAAAAAATGTCTTCTTTCCTCTAACCTGACCAACCCTACGAAATAGCTCAGAGTGTAAAGTTTTTATTGGCTTTTGAGAAAAAAAATGAAATTTTTTTTTTTTTTTTTTTCCCCCCAAAAAACCTTCACAAAATGGCATATTTTGATAGCAAACTCGTTTTTGTAATGTTTTTCGGTCTGGCAAGCATCTGTATAACTTTTATTTAACATCTACTGTTCTGTACAACGTCTGAAAAAAAAAATTGACAAAATAAAAAAAAAATCCTGCCTGCCTAGCCTAATTATTTTTCAAGGCTTTAAAGGAAATAAAATGTTAGGCCTAATTGTAAAAAATCTATATACCTTCACAGCATTCTGACTTCAGAAAAAAATGATTTGCTCGAAATAAAATCAGGTGTACGGCAATGTTTCAAGACTAATACCTCTTAAATGACAAATTGAAGATATAACAATCGTAAAATTATTACAATTTGCTCAAAATTATTTGTACCAAATTGATTTGGAATATGCAAACAAGAGGAGAGCTATCTGCTGCAGTGTTTACATATATGGGAATGTGGTGATAATCATTATTTCTTAAAAAAAATAAAAAAAAAAAAAAAGACAGCATTTTTTATCGTTTATTTCTCGAAGTGCAATACTTATAAGATAAATAAATTAGTTGACTGAGAAGAATAGTCCCTAAACTAGTAGACACAGCCTTATTTTAAAAATAATTTGATTGGAATGGTCCCATCATCCCAGTGGATTTTTTTGTCTATCCCATCTTGGAAAGTATAATACAACTTTCAGAAAACATTTTTAAAAAAATGAAGGATAAACTTCTTCTAAAAAATGAGTCCCTGTTTACTAGATTGCATTACAATGGTAGAATTTTGAAGTTTCTAACATAAATAGTTTTGTACGCCTAGGTAAATATTAAGTCTGAAAACTGAAGTGCCAGTAATATACAATTAAGGTTTTGTGACTTGAAAATATGATCATGAGAAAAGTATAGGCTCCAATTTAACTATTTTTAAATTAGAATTTACAATTAATTTTTTTCACCAACATAAAAGATTGATTACTAAACTTTTAATGCAAGATATTTTTTAAAAAACGGTTTTGTAATTTGTCCTGTCATACCTTTGTTTGCTGCCCATGAGGTTGAGGGTATTTGCCATATTCATGAAGATGGCACACTGTCATATGCATGTAAATGAAACATACTAAAGTAAGGACTAAAACATCATTTAATACTAGTTTTTTTAGTCTTTCTTATGTGCACTAAGGACATTATGCTTAGAAGTTAGAATGGGAGTATTTATATTAGACTTTCCACTGAGAAGCTTAACATAATAGAGTAAGGTGACTACTCCAAAGAAAGATGAAAAATTCATATTGACTCAATATTTCGGTTTATTATCAAACCATCACCAGGAGTGGTATCAGGAGTGATACTCCTGATGATGGTTTCTTTGGAGTAGTCACCTTACTCTATTATGGAGTATTTATACTTGTTTAATAAACTCATTTTGTAGCTTCATTAGTCATGGTGTGGCTATTTATTGTCTGTGTACATCGCCATTGGTCAAGTTAAATAGCCATGAGCATGGAGTTATACACTAATCAAATTATTTTCCTCTTTTAATACTGTATTAAACACACAACCCTTCCACCACAACCCCTCCTCCTCCTCATTCTCTATTGTATTGTTACCATTGGGCTAGAGCGTAGCTAATCCACCCACCTGTTTTCTAATTACATGTAACACTTCACATACACAAACTGTTATTTATGACATCTGCATGTTCACACAACTGGTTACTATGAAATTCTGACTATAGGGTCGCCAAGGTCATCATAAGAGTCTTTGTGTATTTCATTGAGGATATAGTTTTGGCAGGTATGTACTCTGTGTATTACATCTACCTGAGTCAGTCAACAACCACAGGTATTTCAGTGGAATGGGTGAATATCTGATTGATCAATCAGGCAGGTAAGTCTCAGATATAAAGCATCAGTTACATTTTGTAGACGAGATGAGTTCAGAGGCTATAGTCAGTGGATCGTCCTTTAGTGTGTTTTGTCCTTTCAGTTGCATTATAAGTGAAGTTAACATTATCAACTCATTCAGACATGTGAAGCTGTAGCAAGAAACTGCGCAACTATCAAAGTCTTTAGTATTCACATTTGACTCATTTCTTCCTATTCTTCACTTGGCAATTGGCATTCCACTACAAGTGACACATATGTTGGAGAGGTTAACTACAATTTGAAGGTTGTTGAAGTCAAACTTGATAGAAACTTGATAAGCTTTGAATACCTACTCATTTTGGTAAAGTTCTTCTAATATATCAAGTGGAATTTGATTGTTACAATTTTATTGAGGAATTTAAGATCCTCTCTCCATCATATGACTGGGATCTGTCCATGTGTAGAATTATTTTGTGAGACCAACTTTTTCTAATAAAGTCTTTGACTGGAAACACTTGTCAGCAGAAATAGTTTGTAACTCCAGTAGAAACATCTGATAATTCAAGACGGGAAGGCTGCATGTAACTAAGAAAAGTTCTGTATCGGCTAAATTAGACAAATCGAATGAGGAGACATAAGTACTGCTACGTCCAGGTGGTGATAGAGAAACTGCCTATGGATTTTAACTCTAACAGGAGGATACCTAATGCCAAAACACAACAGGTAAACACTGTTCTTGATGGGTTTTTTTCCTTCTGTAAATATTTCATATATTTTCTGCGACTTTTGGTTGTTTTGTTTGATTTTGGTTTAATGCTGTACTTAGGGTTACTTTACTCACCCACATCCACACCACTGGCAACAAACAAAGACATCACAGGACAAATACAGGATAATACAATGATGTCCTGTTGTTGTCCTGTATTGTCATTGTTTGATGCCAGTGGTGTCGAGACGCCAGAGTGGTGTCCTTCACCCATTGGGCTGGCATATCATATAAGTGAAATACCCTTGAGTTTGACAATTAACCCCGATCTAACAAACAAACGACCCTGTTCCCCTTTATGTTCAGGGGGCTCCCTCCAACTACTCACAACCCTTGGTAGAAATGTTTTTTTCTGTAAGTACTATGTTCTCGAGCCACGTCATTTGAATGATAATTGGAAAGCTATCAAATTATTATGTTACATCTTACACAGATATTGTTAGCAGTATTTCTGTAAACCTACTCACCTAATAAAGGAAGCTTTTGTGTATTTAACCCCATTATCGTTTTATAACCAGAATATAAGACAATCTATTTGACATATAATTATTGTCCTCTCATTTGCGTGTGTTGATATTCTCCGTGGTTTGTTTGCCTTGTTATGGTGTACATGTATGTTCCACCCAGCTTTATGCCCTTCAGGATGTCACAGTTCAGCTATTTTGCTCTTTGTTCCTATGATGTGCTCAACTCTTTAGATTCTTTAATATAAGGTTATTTTTAGACCAGTTCAGTTTACTATTCTGAATCATGTCTTATATAGCAAGTACCAGGAAGGTCTCGTTTAAACAAAGAAACTTTTTGAAGAAATTGAGAGAAAAACTCACTCCTTTATCTGAATTATAGCTATTATACATGGTGGTTAGTTATTACTTATGTGATTTTTCCTGGTTTTGGCAGTTAACATGCTGAATGATCATGCTAGACATGAAAGCCCCCACATGGTTTCCTCTCCATATTCAAGCTAGGAACAATGTGAAATCATATAAGCTAATGTATTTCTAATTTTGCAACGATTGATTAAAAATTCTCTTCTTAGATTTAATATTACAAACGACACCAAATCTATTATAACTAGTGGTAATTAAAATTCATATCGTGTTGTAGGGTCAGTCAGGATACATTATGTAATTACACAGTGTTTGATGGAATCCTGACAGTAGTTTCTATTTAAAGACTCCACACTGAACTTAATTCATTTAATAAGTATTTTAAAATCTTGTTTAAGGCAGCGCATTTAATTTTTTTCCATCTATGTTAAAATTTAAATTTTTTTTAAAAGTAAATAATATAAAAATTAGCCATTTTATGTGGTTGATGCACATTGATAAGTAGAGGGGAGAAAAAGTCAGTAGTTACAACACATAATTTTGTGGAATTCTATGGTAGTGAATGACTTGTATTTCTATTTTAGATCCAAGCTAGTCGTAATCCAAACCACCTGATAAAAGAAAGCTAATTTATGTGCATTGATTTCAATAAGTAATCAAGTGAATTGTGTCCGAATTAAAATGAATCAATTACTGTTCTTACAATTGACAAACTATTTTCTGATCAGAAGTCATTATTAAACATGAAACCTTCATTATCTCTATATAGGTAAATGTGTTAAGGTAATATCTCTGGTTAATTGTAAAGAATAATGATGTATTCAGTTCTGTGCAAACAAACCAATATTAGACTTTAAGGCATGCTCAACTATTCATTAAAAGCTCACATAGACAGACTGTAAACTAAAGGCCAGTAAATGGCAATTAATATAAGATTCATTGAATGGTTGTTTTCATGTATTTAATAACAAACTTTTTTTTGGCAAAGTTTTGTTTTAATAGTAAAATGTTGATTCAATTAGAGTTTTTACAGTATTTCTGTACAGGTCCTTATTACTGCACGATCATGTGGTATTTGTAGCTATTTGTGTATCACCTGATCATCAACCTCATTTTCAACATCTCTTTCAGCAAGTAAGTAGCTTCTTCGAGGGTCTTAAAGAAAAGGACTTATTTTTAATGTTTCTTGACTCATTCAGGTAGTTAGCTGTATTACAAGACAAATGTGAGGACTGAGGACCCTTGACTGGCCTCGAGTATGTCTTTTCTAGGATTTTAACCTTAAGCTGGTTGCTGGTCTCAAACACAATACAAGTGTATAGAGTATTAGAATACTATATAAACTACAAACAGGAGCCTAATTTATGATTGTACATGCTGACTTTTGATACTATACAGAAACAGAAATATTTGTTGTGCTTTGAAGGATGTTAAGATTAAGAAAGCTGTCAAAGTAAATGTTTTTTTATTTACAACCTATCCTCATGACTTCACCTGTCAGTGGGTTGCCAATCCCTACCATATATAATGACAATTATTGGGCTAAATTGCACTAGATTAATTACTCTTGGCTTTAATTCAGATCCTGGTTCAGATTTGGTGTCAAAGCTTTCTGAGCAAGTTTTATACAAGTTTACACTTTATTCAAGGCATTGGCTGTTTTGTTTCCCTGGTAAAAGATGTTAAATTATGGTGATCTGTAAACTGCTGTTTATAGTTTTCTCTCAAAGTCCCCGACATCTAACGGTCCTCAGCCCTGCATGTAAAAGTATCATTGTAAAGTTGGCAGTCTTGTATCCTATACCAGTTCAAAGTATGGACTTCAAAGTCTATTCTGTAAGTGATTATGTAATATTTTCTATCAAATATATGGGTTTATTATTATTATTATTACGGTGTTCTCAAGACCCTGACGGCTTGACCACTCAATCATTGGCAAATGAGTAAATGTTTGTAGCTGAATTTAGTTGATAATGATTGTAATTTTTCTGTATATTACAGAACATTGTGATAGGGGAGTACACACAGCCTGTGGACGCTTTATTACCGGCCAATCTTAAAAGTATCCCACCTTCAACACCAAGTGATGAAGATTACTCTGAGCCTTATGAAAGCAGGAAGCTCTTAGAAGGTTAGTCATTTATTATCCTCCGTCTACAGGGTTCATACGTTTACTGCACATGTGGCTCTCACAGCTAGGGGGCAACAAGAAGCTGATGTTAAGTCATGTGATTACCCTCTCTTGTCTTTGTCAATTGCCAGGGTGAATGACACAGTGTCATCTGAGTGAAAACACCTTACATGTACATGCAAGTATTTTGTCTATATCATTGTTTAGACCACGCCTTCCCTTAATTTAAGCATGTTTTGCTTTCCCATGGTCATACCTTTTCAATAATTACTGAGAAAATTGCGGATAGTTGAATTTAATTTGAGCAAATAAATTGTAAAAAGGGCAATTCAAATATATACTTATTGATAGATTCATGCGTAAGATAAGAAAAACCAAATATTATTTTGTCAATCAAGCTACCAATAAATACAACAACATGCGTTTGTGATACAAAGATTATACCTGCAAAATGTATGGCGCCATAACTTGACAGCAGTCATGTGCTTGAACAGCAGTCATGTGCTTGATTTTTTTTTGTCAATACAATATTTCAAAGCTTACTACATATAAACAGATTTATGACTGTTCATATCCCAGTTAAAAAGTCCAGATATATAGGGCGAAATAGAAAAAAACAAAAACTCATTTTTTTCCGAATTAAGTTTTTTTGGGGTCAGATTCAGTTTTTTAATAATTTGACACTGCGGCCATCATACAGTTTAATGTTAGAAATAACTTGAAATGCACAGATCTAAAAAGTAAGATTATATTATAGTCTTTACAGTTGTGGAAATATGTCTTTTTTTCTTTATATTTAGTTTGGGGAGTTCTATTTTGGAATTAATTACTATTTTGGAATATTATTTCTTGGGGTCTAATAAAATTGTTAGAACTCATGAAACGTGTTTTGATATAACTTAAATAAGTCGTAAAGACCAACTCAAAAAAGCTATAAAAAAAAATTTAATGCAAAAATAAATATAACTTATTCTTAACAAAAAGCTTGTAAGTGCTGTTCACCTGAAATCAGTGACCCTCAGATACAGGTAATTTTGCTACTGCAACATCAACAACAATGTTTTTAACAATTCGTTAGCCACATGAATCGTTGTTAAAATGATTCTCATTGACACTGTATCGCAGAACAATGACAAATTTTAACATTGGGCCTTGTAACATATAACCTGCTGGATATACATGTACATGTAAGACAATGATAAGCAGCACTCTTCATGTTGTATCATCATTGGTCAAAACAAGCCCAGAAATGCCTAAGCTTCCTTTTACGATAAAAGGGAATGACATGAAGTGATTTTACTGACAAACTGCACTCAGGGCGTTTTTTAAATAATATTTTCTGACATATCGCAAAATTGATTGTACAACAACAACAGAATTTTTAAAATGTTTTTTCTGTTTCATTGGTCAGATTTCGAACTAAGCATTTTGCCAAGCAACAAAATTCAGTATTATGCTCTACATTTTAGCAATGGAATTCAGTTTTCATGCAATAAATTGTGTATTTGTTGCATGAAACGTAACCAAATTTAGTTTTTCAAGGGTCACATCAAGTTTTTCTAAGTTTTTGACAACGGGTATTCGGTTGTCAAAAGCGACTTGAATCTATCCCTGGTATTCAGAATATAATTGTGGACGTAGAAAGTCTTAAAGTTAAACGGTACATGTTACTAAGGCTACTTATTGGACTAAATTCCAATTGAAACCTGGCTTTCCACAGGGTACATGGCCCTTACAAAAAATGTTGGAAGATAAATAAATTGTTCCTTATGGGATGAAAACAACCTTTTTATCTGTTTAATAACAGCTGCGTTTTCTTTCCAAAATCATACTGACTGACTACTGTTCATAAATGTATGTATCCGAATGTAATCTATAATCACCATGTCAAAACCACATGTACTGGACTTTAGCAAGTTGTTATAACAGGGTAGTAATACGGTTTTGCTTCATTACGGTCATATACAGCTACATGTGAGGATTAACTAGTCATATATCAGTATGTACATATATAACTCTCATTCTCCTTAAAAAGTCCTCGTCAAACAAATTCATTTGTTAATTTATAGCTTTCAGGTATGAAGTAAGGCGAGCTTATGTCATTCCCTTGCATCGTCGGCAGCCATGTAAAAGCTTCTATAATTAAATATAAGCTTACTGATGGGATTTTTTAAAAAATTTGCACACAGTTTTCATGACCGGAAAAGACATTATTAAAATGATATGGAATTCTGTGAATATTAATTATGCTAATTAGGTGTTATTGTTTTTGAGGAAATGGTGTACAATTTGCGTTAAGCACTATATATCCACATTTAATAGTCCGCTTTTCCTAAAATTTAGAGTAAATGTCACACAACATGAGAGGAGAGGGATATTATCTGTTCAGCTAATTATATACATATTAATTACTTTAACGAGCTTTCCAATCAAATTGCTTTTAAGACCAGAACTCCAAATTGAATAGCTCGTATGTCCTAAAATTTTATGTAAATGTCACACAACATGGGAGGAGAGGGATATTTTCTTTCATCTCATTACACACACATATATTAATAACACCCAACCAGCTTTATACAGACATGCCAATTAATTTCCATTGTCAGCCATGTAAAGGCTTCTGTAATTAAATAAACTAAGCTTTATGCAGCCATATTTATAAATCATTTTGCATTTTTACCAAGTATTTTTGTTGCTGCCAAGTATTTTTGTTTCTATGAAATACTAGTTTGCAGGTGATTTATTCTAAACCTATAACAAATGTCCTGTTTGCTGCATATTTATCACATACTTTCTGTACTATGTAAATGGTTATTACATGGTCTCGAAATGGCTGTCGTTAACTATTACAACTTGAGATTAAGATCTATTGGGGAGTTTATCTAGAATAAGGAGATAATTCTTTGGTTTTAATAAATCAACATCCCTGTGGGATGATTTTTTAGAAATATGTGATGTAAGAATGACTTGTTACTGCATCGATTGAGTCCTCTGTTAAACACTAATCACCAAGTGTAAAATATAGGTATAAAATTAAACAAAATAACAAAGAAAACTATTACAAGTCAGCAGAAAGTACATGTACATGTATTGTGTTAATAGGATACTAAACAGGAACTTCCTGTTGTCTCCTCAGTCGTCAGAGCTAAAGAAACCATGTTTAAAGAGGTAAACTTTGTTCATTAATTGCAATTTAAAAGCCAATTTCTCTTAAACTAACAATACTGTTTAAACTGTTGGGACATTTTTCTTTACTTCATGTGATTGCAATGTGGTTTCTTTAACAATTGGGCTGGCACGCCACCACATGAGGGAAATGAGTATGTATGGCGTTAAACCCTAATAAAGCAAACATTTCTAACAGTGAGGCAGACTTACATGATTATATGTACTTACCCTATTACACACAGTAAAGAAAATATTTTGCCTTTAAGTTTTGCACACAATGCATTTAAATCATTTCCACACAATATACACTAGTCAGGTAAAGAAATAAATCAATAATCAGATGAGCTATCCATAGAAAGCTGCTAGATGTAATCTTAGTTTGTTGAATTGTTGTGTCTGCCATATGTTTCACTCCAGTTTATCCCTAAGTCACCCCATACTCAACCACCAATAGCTTGAGTTTTAACTGGTACTATCTGATCAGTAGAGCCCCAGCTCTCCTATTTTCAACAGTGCTCTCATTTAATCTAAACTTTCTGTATAAAATTTCTGTTATAATGTCCATTAAGTTTAACTTTCATGGTATAGTACATGCAAAGTAATTTGCCCACTTACAGGGCTTCTCAGCTAGACATTGATCAGAGTTCAAATCTCGAGGATGCAAAAAGAACATTTTTTTCCTGTTCATTAAAAATAAAGTAACGTTTCATTACGTTTGTGTTAAAGTTTCTCTATGTTTGACTGTCAGCGTCTATCTGTATTGAATAATTTGCATACATGTTTTATGCTGGTGTTAAAGTTTCTCAATGTTCAATATTACACTAAATTCAATACAGCTTCTTGTAGTAGATACTTGTTCGGCATTTTACATGTATAATGATTTGCTCTGCTGTCTATCTGCGTGAGCAACCTGCCCCCCCACACATTTTACAACAGAGTATGTTTAGTTTGGTGATGGTTGAGAGTAAACAGATTTGTGTGTTGAGGGGAGATAACTATGGTAATCTAGGAGTGCCTGGATCTCAGCTGTTTCCACCAATCACTCTGGAGAGAGAGAGAGGAGACACACGCCACTCACACAACATAATACAACAACTATTGATTATTTATCCGGGCCATCCTCACTCTGTGTTTTTCTGTCCTCACTCTGAGGCTGCCAGCATCAGTGTGCAGTATTACCAAGGTTAGAGAGGAGATCTGCTCTAATTATAGACTAGGAATTTCTCCCAGCTTACAGTCACTGGAGTGGTTTGGGTTGGCCACATAGCCGTGCTGTTTCTTGTTTTTGTGATGCTTGCAGGAAGGATGTAGTTTGAATTAGGGGGAGAGTTTGTGTTGACAATATGTAGCTCACATGTATATGAGGGATCCCTGTTTGTCATCTACTGCACATCACTTTATAAATTAGATTTCTCCCATTACGGATTATATATACATAGGATGGCTCAGCAATGTGGTATGTATTGTTGCTATCTATAATGAATTCTTATACAAAAACTCATTTACCTAATCCCGATAAACCATAACTGTTCCAGCAGTAAACATGCCTAAAGACATAGATGTAGCATAAAGACTTCTTGATATAAAGGAATATTTAAATGATCTTTAATATGTTATTTATAAAAATTCCTACATGTATGTTGTTGTTCTGTGTATTATTATGGCTGATTTGCCAGTGTGAAATGTGAAGGCAAACCATCCACAACATGTATCACTCCGAGACAGCTTATATATAATCTCTGATATATGTAGCATGTGTGAATCTATAGGCCTACATTAGTTTTGATACTCAAATATGGTTAACACTGTTTTATTTATCATTCTCAAATAAACAGACATTTATCTTTGATAGTGTGGACCTGGGATTTCATACATGATCTTTCCTGTCTATTACATAGACTTTATAGTCTGCTTGCATGCTCAATGTATGATTCATCAATCAGCGGTATTGTGGGCTAATTGTTAAGATGTGACACTTTAATTCAACATTTGATTGTAACCTTTTGCTGATACACACATAAAAGTTATTTGTAATAAAGTTGTCTTTTGATGTGACCTTTAATTGAATTTGTCCACCAATGTCTAATACATGAATCATCACTATATCCTATTGTGTTCTGATTCTGAAGAAGCCAGATTTTTTGCTACAGATATTTTTGACAGTACATGCCTAATTACATTTAATCATTGAACCAAAATGGCTATTAAATAATTTACATATAGATAGGGATACTGCTTTACTGATAGTGATAGTGTGGCATTACACCTACAGTTTTATCATGTTATGTCCTACAAATTTACATTCTGTTACCGTAGTAACCAGTGCTTGACATAAGGTTATTTTGTGACAATATTACTTGATACAATACACCATGTTATCTATATTATGGGAATTGACAGCTCATGAGTCCTCCTTTAATAGCATTATGAGCTATTCCTCAGCACATGTCACTTCTGGCCTCAGATAAGGCCTCTGACGAGAGAACAAAGGAGAGCTCTGAGATACCAATGTAAACAATGTCCAGTAACTAGCATTGTGACAGTCAGGCCTAAATAGCTGCATAGTAAAAGCTGCATATTGGATTTCAGAGCATTGACTAGCCTTTTATATTATAATCTTATAATTTCAGCTAAACAAAGGAATGATATTCAACCACAAAGAATCATGGCTGCAATGTCTTGTCTGTTTGATTTTGAAGCAGTTTTTTTTTAGATGGGAGAAAAAAAAAAACTCTTCAATCTGATGATGAATTTGCATGCAGTCTGTTTTTGTGAATTCTCATTTGTGATTGGTCATTTACATCATGTGACAGATCAATAAAATGCTGACAATCTCACAAAACATTATTCTCAGTCTCGGAACTTTCACAAGATTCATCTGACTCATTCATCGTAAACATGCAGAAAAAAAAAAATCTCCTTGCCTCTGTAACAAAGCGTTTGTTTAAATAAAATTACATCACGTGTTACATAATCTCACACTCAGTCTGTTGTAGAAATCTGTGACAAATCTGTTTGAAATTTGCGGATTTGAAAGTTTGATCATTTGGATCTCTTTTCCAAATTATACCATCTATATTGGGTGATACATCTTAAACTGTTATGTAATATTACATTCTATAATATTGTATTAAAGCATATTATTATTAGCATGTATTTATCATTTTACTTTAAACTGTTACATTTTTTGTGTGCTTGATTGTCATTTACCACGAACTTCAGATTATTTCACTTCTATGACACAATTGACTGCTTGCCAACCCAATGGGCGA
>JARFOD010107376.1:0-13400 GCA_031763545.1 Mopalia muscosa
AGCGAGTCACATGTTGTGGCTCCGGCAATCGCGGGGGTGGTTTTTACGAGGTTTCCTCCCGGTTTTCCATCGTAATACGGCTGTGTACAGTGTGAAGTGGACATTTTTATCTTTAATTTAAATATCCACAATCTTGTTCAATTTATTAAGTAGGCACTCTTTTTTTGTAGTGCGACGCTGTGTCTTGCTGTGGGTGATTTAAAAAATTGAACATAATTGAGATGAACTTATGACTTGAATATTCATGGCGTATATCCAAATTATGATACGTGTAAATTACACGTGGTCAACGAAGCCCTAGATCGGTTTGAATCGAAGTCAAGGGCTTCAGTTAATAATATTAAGTTTGCCAACGACGCAAGGTACGAGCAACGTCATTCTATGATTTCAAGCGCGTGAGCACCATGATGGTTGATTAAACCGTTGCCAGAGTACCTCCATAGTATACAGTATAGACGGCTTGGTCATAAACCAGGACCATGAGGTGTAGTGATATAATGCGGATTCCCGTAAATTGTGCTGTCGTCTTCCGGCAAATTACAATTGTATAAATACACCTGGACTATATAGGTAATGATGTCGTACTGCTGTAGAGCAATACAGCTCTTTCAAATGTACTAAGAAATACAATTTGTCTAAATCTATACATTGTGTCCATTTTTCGGCCCATAATACATATTTACAGATTTTGCAGTAGAATAATTTTCCCGTAAGTTTTATTTTGAGCTAGGTCACTACATGTGCCGCCTGAGATGAAAATAGCGCCGCGGATGTATCCGAAAAATTGGACACTGGTTGCCAAAGAGAGATCATACTCGATGGTTACAACACGCTATGATTGATTTGTGTATTTAAGACAATGAATATTAACAATCCTTCGTTATTTATTAGGTAACACTTTCTTAGTTTAAACAGATTCTTGTTCAGAATGAGATTTGGCCCAGATTCCGACATTTACTGCTGGCGATTCGGTGCCTAACCTGAGGGTTTTGGTTCGATTCTCAGCTGGTTGAAATCTGCAACATTTTCTGACACTGTTCAATCTAAGGAAATGTTATCTATCAAAAAAAACGAAATACTACAAAATTACAGTAATAGTTGACGGTTACAAAATGGCTATTCACTTTCTAAAAGACAAAAAAAAAAAACAAAAAAAAAAAACACTCATATCATTTCTTAAAACTAAATTAGAATCTGTTCAATATCAGAAAACGTTATCACAAAAATAACGAAATACTGTTAATAACGAAATACTGCACAATTCTAGAGGATACTTGAAGGTAACAAAATGGCCACCCCAGCACAGCATCAGTACTTGTTGAGGATCGTCAAATTCCAGATGTTCCGAGCACTGGACCTTTCCGAAGACCAGGCCTAAAAGTACAGCACACTTCCTAAATCAAGACTTGGTAATAACGTTCGAGATTTACGATCACAAATTTGTAAATGGGATATGATATGTACATATACATAGATAAGCAAACGAAGCCCTTCGCTCATATGGAAGCCACTAGGTTAACCCAGCACAGAGCACCAGATGCCACTAATATACCACACCGTCAATAAATAAAGCTCGCTCCTAAATCACCAGGCCGCGAAATAATTATATATTTACGATTCGCAAGTCGTAAACATATCTTTGATAACCCCGAACTGGGTATCTGTCATAATTTTTGAACGACATAGAAGTGGTTATCCAGAAATTGTATAATTTTTGGTTATCTGTCATCCACATTTACTACTATAGGGTAAAATTGTCCAATTTGTCAATACCACACGTGACAAATCTGGTGGGAGGTTCCCACACTTTCTCGCGTTACTTGTCATGCACAGGTAGTCAGACAACATGTTTTCTGTAACGTCACGTGATGTTTTACCTATAAAAGATGATTATAAAGCCAATGGTGCAACTTTATGAATAAAACAATAATTTTAGAATTGTTTTATTTATAAACGGGCATATATTTGTGATATTATTGTGTTATTTTTGTTGAGAAGAAGCCTTCGTTGTCCGTGGCCTAGGTTAATTTTCGATAAATAAATAAAAAACATAAGTGATGGGCTTTAACTTTGTTTCGGTTCCGGGACAGCTGCCCATTGAATCTCGAAGAAGCTCCCCATTGTGACTTTTTGATGGCGGCTGGGCGGTGACGGGATGGGGGGGTAATGCTCATTGAAAGAAATGCTTATGAGAGATAGCTCAGGATTTCGTGTTTCCATTGATTTAAAACAAATCGAGGTAAACAATACGTCAAATATAAAACATGAATGAAAAAGTAAATGTATACCAGTACATTTCTAACTTAATTTTGAGTACAAACTTGAAGATTATCCGAGAATTAAAACTTCTTTTCTTTGCAACAGTTTCTTTACTTTTAAAGCATGAATGACAAAATAAATGTATACCAGTGCACTTCTAACTTAACCATGAGTACAACATTGAAAGACTATCGGGGAATAAAATTCTAATTTCTTTACAACGGGTTATTTGCTTAAATCTTACATTCATCCCCTTTAACGTGCAGATGGATCAGGCTTGAAAGATATTGAGGAAACGTTTGGCTAAAATGCGTTGTTAGATACAGTATCCAATATAGTCATTAATGACACCCATTGTTTGTCCATGCGTCTGTTACTCGCTGAACGCTTACCCATTTTTCTGTTAAGTATATTTTCATATATACTAGCATTTCCTAAATTAAGATACACTAACAATGATGATGATATATTTAAAGAGAGGAATCGCCTCAAATTGTTGGTGATCTCCAAGAGACAAGGTTCTGATGGATCTTAATATCGAGTTGTTATAGGTACAGTAACATACAAACATCTCAGTCTATAGATTAGGTATTAACAATACACAAGGTTTAGAAAATATGTGATAAAAATATCAACAACAAAAAATATGAAAAACTAAAATCGCCCTGGTCCCAAGGATGTCGATTAATTAAAAGAAAACTATGTATATATTCTTTTTTCAAATCCATCTTTCGCGGAAGACAGGTAAACAGGGGGCACGCTGTTATATCTCGTGACACATACGTTCTTTATATTACACTACAGTGCGATTGTCGAGAGACAGTCAATGAGAATTGCGGTTTTAAAGATGTTAAATAAAAGACTTCCACAACTAAATGTGGTCAATATATCACATCAGGTATTGGACATTTTCCCTCGTATTCACTCGTATTCACTGATAAACGTTTCTGCCCTCAAATAAATAATTTGGAGCAACCAACAACACACTGATTAAGCCGAAAAAAGGCTTTAATTTTTCGAATACAAACTGTAAGCATATAGTTCCAATAATCAAAGAAATAGCGGATACAAAATGGTACTACTTTGAGCCATTGGCTCCATGGCAGTTGCTCGAAAGATGGTTTTTCTCTAATACCATGTTAAATCGTTAATAGAGGATAAGAGATAAACATTCAAAATGGCGTGACGTCATCTTATAGTGGATTAAATTTAATACCCTTCGGACATCTCGCCACATCAGACTAAGTGTCATTACTCCAGTGGTAATATAGCGGTGAATTCAAATTAATTGACACCTACAAGACTTATAATTATACATTCAACCTAATCTTTCGATAGCAGGACTTAAAGACAAACATTCCGCTTATAAGTTCCACACCAACTCAAAACATATAAATCATGTAAGAGAAAAACTGAAACGGAAGTCGGTAAAACAATATCAACAGAAATTAAGAAAGCACTTACCTTCAAAAAAGAATTGCCGTATCTCCTTGCCAACACTTTTCACAAAATATTTTTTTTAAATCACAGAGAAAATCACAATATAAAGGTAAAATCCGATCCTCCTGGGGAAATCATTTTGTATTTTCTCCGCTTGTAATCCGGGGTTACTTGTGACCCGATACATGCATTACCACGCGTTTCAGAACGGCTGCAGATGGGATGGTGCTATATGATTCATGGAATAGTACTCGAGCAGTGATAGCTAAGCATTTGCACATGTCTAACATGGGTTATCATATCTTCTCAAAGAGGGAACTTGGAGAAAAAACGAAACCGGACTCCTGTTAAATATGACAGCCATGCCTTAGTCTGATTTAACGATAATACAAATGGGAGGAGAGTTCCACAAAATAGATCCATGCATATTTCGTAACTTTGCATAAACATTGGGAGTGAGTTTCACTTCGTAAATAATTTGAAAAATTGTCTCGATCTCGAAATTGTTATTGGACTATCGTTGCAAAAAAGGACTCTTTTCGCTTTTCGAGTTTTCAATGTATTTCCTTTTTACCTGTTCCGAATTGGGAGCATAGAAGTAGTTATCTAAGTCGATATGCTGTCCGCTCTGTAGAAAACTTCGCAACTATCGCAAATTATTTACATATTTGATTATCAGCGGATCCTGTCTTGAAAACTCACGGAAGAGATGTAAGGAATAGTAGTTACACTTTGCAAAATTTGGATCAGAAATAAGAGAAATCATCACAGTGCCATCTACCTTTCATTATTTTTACAGTTATATCAACAAGTTGCCTGTAAAACTGTAAACAATATCTCTGCTTCTGTCTCTCTCTCTCTCTCTGGCTTGAAACTAGTAGGAATACACGGCTGAAGCGATTTCAATTTTGCTTGTTGGTAATGTGGCCGTTGACAGGTATTCTGTACCGTATAGTTTACACTTCTTAGTAGCAAAGTAGAAAATGCTATCGGACACCCGTTAAGAGTGCCGGCCAGAATGCGAGGTCTATCTCACAGACTATGTTGATGTACAGTGCGGATCGCCGGCTGTTTGGTGCTCTGAACGAATTCAAAGTACTGCCTGCATACGGAATCTTGCTACTTGAAATTACACAGAGGCAAAGTGGATAACTCGGCGGGCAAACCTCACTAACATCTCCCTACCTTCATCATTATCAGCTGTGTGAAAATAGCCAGATACTTGCACGAGCGAATGTTCCATACGTGAGACGTCTGCTGCGCGTGATCGTCTGCTTTTGCTGATACTACATATGTCCACATGCTTCCTCTTTATCTACCTTTGGAGCAGACAGCGGAGTGGTGTTCACTGCTTGTTACTTGTTGTTTCTCGTTCACTCTCTTAATCTTGACTAACAACGACCCATTCTGTTTCCACCTATTCGTAATCACTCGGTTACCTTAACATCACTTCGGCAACAACCGGAAACCGCATGACATAACCTCTGCCAAACGTCATCGCACTTCCGGTTGGCACAAAGCCAATTATTCTTAAGGTAGTCTTGCCCAGACAGCCCGTTCCTGGTATTTTGACAGGCGAAATAAAGCTATGCATGTTATGATAGTATTATGAAATCAAAATCACTTGAAGGAAAAGTATCTGATCATTTTACCTGACGTTTTCGCCAAGGAAGGACATAACAAACACGAGTTACTTTAAAAAAAAACAAATGTAGTTGATGGTCAAATATAGTAAGAGATATCAAAAAAGTTGAACAGAATTTGATGCTCTGTCATTCAACTCTCAGAATACTTACTATTTTCGTAAATCTTAAAACCGTAACTATTTACGTCTGTGATCTAAAAAAAAACAGTACCACACAGGTGACCTTTTGCTGTTCACACTCACGAGGACATGCTGCTGAGTATTAGTTGTGTTTAAAGGTTTCCATTTTTTGGATAATACTTCTTGCCCTAGAATCATCAAAACTCTTCATTTATAAGTATACCAAAGATTTTGTTTTAGGTTTATTTAGGGTTATTGTTGTACGACCATTACTTAGTGGTATTGACAAAACTAAGCAATGGTCACATAGTTTGTTGTAATATCTGAGTTCGGATTATTTTATCAAATTCAAACATTTATACTTTCTTGGTCACCACAGTTTTACCAAGGATGATGTGTGGATAAACGATGGATAGCTTGCAGCTAGGTATAGAAGATGGCCATTTTCACGTTTGTATAATGTGACCATTGTCCGCTGTGCAAACAATCTGTCAACACACAGCCACAATGCTTCATTTGCAATTGTATATACTAACAAACATAAAAAAGAGACAATGGTCATAAGTACGGTAAATAAGTGATTATGTAACAGAATTGTCCATGTTACGCGAGTAGTGCAGCACGAAGAATGAGAGGTTTATTTTGACTGAATATTTCTACTTTATTGTGACATTTACTGCAGAATGATTATGTGGGGTTTTCAAATATGAAAAAAATGTTTCAATTTTTTGTTACACGGATAGTGACTTTTTTTTATTTTTTATCAAAATTCTATTAAAAATCGTTGGGAAAAATATCACAACTAAATCCATTACCGATTTTTTTTTTTTTTAAACGGAACCAGACAATCAAAAAAAGTTTCTTCAGTGTTTGAATAGAGAAATGCTATCGTATTTCTAAAAAAAAACGAATCATTTACAAACAATAACATGAATTGTATTCAAATATAGTAAATTTTTAACCATTTGTGTATTTTTGACAGATGAAAACTGGAAGATTTGATTTAGTTCACTTGCTTTGGAAACTATGTATTTCGCTGCTACACATAGCTGAAAAAAATACTGTCTCTTGATTGATTAGGATTTGCGCCAAGAGCTTCAATGAAGCTTAGTGATTGGTCACCCAGTTAACATCGTTTGCAGTACGATTTTGACAGATCAACATGTAACGACGATAAAGCATGGCGGAGCTAATTTACAGTTTCCCTGAAAAAGAGCCGAGCGATATTTCATATTGCGCCAAAATTTAGTTTTTCTTCACACGATTTAACGGTTAGAAAAAGCGTAAACACCTCTACACAAACACAAAATTGTAAAAATGTATTTATATTATGCATCAGAATTCCAAGGTAAAAACCCAACAAATTATTGTATCAAATTTAATACTTCTGGAAACAAGTGTATATTTACAGTCTCTCGTAAACTGCTCATTGCTTTGATATTTTTCGAATCAAATTCATCTAATCCACGTATATTCCTTAATGTTTAAATGCAATGCTTATTGATTCAAAGTTTTGTTTGTTGTTTGTTTTTTTTTGTATTGTGTGAGAACTGACGGGCGTATACGTCTTGTATCAATAGCCGTTATACTTAAGGAGCCCAATTGACGGAATGCATCACTGATTGGTATCCTATGGAAATTCTCGGACTGGGGATATTTTATGACATAGCTCATGTATTGAAGTAATACTGTGCCATGTCTTATCGACGTTTCATCTTATATCAGCTATTTATCATCTAAACATCCCGCAAAAAGCTACACTTACTCTTAAAATAGTTTTTCAAAATCAGTAGATTCGATAAACAGCTTTGCCCTTGGTTAAGGGCAGCGTGTATCAAGAGTAATCAGACTGTCTTAACGTTGCAATGAAGGAATATTCAATTTTTAAAAAATCTGGGTAATCTTTTACATTTGAGGGCAGGGCTTGAGGAATATTAAATTGCCAACAGAGCAAGCACTAAACATGTTCGGGCTGTGTTAATACGCATGGCTAGTTCCTGTTGGAGAAGGTCTACATACCCGCCATATCAATAGTATTCTCGCGAGAGTTTTTTAAAGTGGACTCAAATAAGACAACTCTAATACGCCATGCCAGGCCATCGCGATTTAATTTCCATCGATATTTGGGGTGACGTTAGCCACAGATCAGCAAATAAAATACAAGATGGCACTGGTGAGTCAATGTCTCGACGTAGGCTGTAGCATTCTGCTTTAGAATACCGACATATAAGTGAAAACCCCTTGAGCACGGAGTCGGTTCACTGCTCAATCTACTAAAAAATGCCACTTTTGATAATCATACCTTTGCGGTTCCTGAAAAGTTCAAACAAACCTGTATATGCAAAAAAAAAAACAATTACAGACGAAAGATAGAAACGTTCATTGGATGGAGGAAAAAAAAACATATTAAGAACAGGAAAAACAACGATGCTGTGAATCCCATTCATGTTAAACGGTGATAACGATGTTCGTGTCAGTTCTCATACAGGAGATGATGGTTTGAGAAATTATCTCCTAATCAACAAAATGTCATACTCCGTAACCATGACAACAAGGAAAAAATGGAAGCTGGATCTTTTTTATTTTTTTCGTTTTTTTTTTTTAATACCTCTTTCTTGTTTTAAAAGATGTAAGTTAAGGAATAGGAGGAAAGATCACTCATGGCTTGCAAGAGCACAGGTGTTTTTATTTTCTCACCTGTTTTTCCATCAAGAACCGACAATAGACCGAGTAATAAATTCTAGTTATCTTTTCTTGACTTTCGGGTACCTGGTTCAAGCGCTGTAGCTTTGTGTTGCATACAGATCTTTCAAATCCATACTTTGCTTTGCTTTGGGGTGCAGCTGTAGCTTTGGAAGGGCGAGTTGGCTTCTTTTTAACTTTCCGTTTATGTTTGAACTTGATAGAATGTACGGAGTACCCTGAAGTGGAGTGAAATATTGCAGATCACATTACGTGTCTTACAAGCCATATACAGAGTCATCCTAGATAAATGAATCAGGAGCACCCGTAGTTTGGTAAAAGTGGCTTGTCCCCTTACACGGATTTTTATGAGATTTGTTTCTTAACGTTGTACTCAAGCGTTTTTGTTTTGTTTTTTTTTCACTCATTTAACGACGATATGTCCGTTGCTAACTCTGACTATTAAACTACACCAGAAAATCAGGATGAATAATCCTGAATAATTGCCAGATGTTCAAGACGGCGCCACCTCCCTTATATGCTCCCTCTGGTCCAGGCGGTAGACTTGAATATTTGCAATACAACCACGCAACACACTCACCACTGGATCGAGTCCGCCTGTCGACTATAAGCCTGATTGTGGCTGCGGCACTCGCGGGAGTGTTTTTTACGAGGTTTCCTTCCGGTTTTCCACCGTAATAAGGCTAGGTGCAGTGAGAAGTACAATCCGTCATCATACAAGTGAAATACCCTCGAGTACGACGTTAAGCCCCAATCAAACAAACAAATAATAACCATTGAGCCACGGAAAAATGGGCATTCAATGATAAAGGTATGTTTGCGTTTTTACAGAATCACATGGGTTTTAAATAACAACACACTGACAATGCTAACGGGTATTTAAACGAGGAAGTCTTATATCTGGGTCAAGCACATTCTAAAATATAATCCATTCTACTTCCTATGTTGAGACGTTAGCTCTATAAGATACACCCGTGTCATCTAGGTTTGCACTTCTTTTATTTGCAGATCTGTAGCAAACGCTGCCCCAAATATTGGCGGAAATGAATGCGCAATGGCATGGCATAGCGAACGAGTCCATTATAGAACCACTCAGGAGAAAACGATTGTTACAAGCATGGAGCTATCTGTGGTATCAGTAATTCGCTCAGCTCCTTTAAAATTCAAATGTCGAGTCATTAACATTAAAAGTCAGCACTGCGGAAAACAAAGGTCCCTGTAGATCTATGACATAAAACGGTCCGTCCTGTTGTTGTTGAATATTGATAATAATAGGAACAGATGATACATCGGGTGCTTGTTGCTTATCCCCACGCTAAAGGGCATTTAATTTATACAAGTTGGTATTCTCCACCAGTTGATGAAGTGATATATATATCAACATTGAACCAACCATAAAATAAGATTTTTTGTTCGAATAGCTTCGTTAGAAAATAAATTGTCCTCCAGGGTTATTAAAAATGACAGCATGACAATTCCTGAAAGATACTGCGCTTAGCAAGATGCAGCGGATAATAAAGCCGTTGTGAATGTAATGGATGACAAACGCCACGTTTTCTTGAATTTTTGTTAACTTTAAGATGTGTCTGATTCAACACAGCTCTCGATTTATCAATGAACTTATGAACCATTTAACTTATGGCAATCATAATTCTGTTGAAGAATGCTAGGTTATGGCTATTTGGTTAAATACAGGACAAATAAATTCATAAATGGCTATAAAGTAAACGTTGTTGTTTAGGCCCACTTACTTGAATGATGATATTAATTGCATAATCTTAGCGTTTTACTTCACCAATCGGCGATATGCATGGTTTCTATGTTAATAATAACAATATATTATTTTTTTGGTAACGTCAATAGACAAATTATACGGATTCTAAACTTTTACAAAATATATTCCGCGATAAGATCAAGCATAGTATTATACAAGCCAACCAGACAGATGTTTTCCAGTCAGTCGGAAATCTGGTATCCATCAAATTTTCTACTCTTTTTAATCCCGGTATGTTGTTGCGAGGAAAATGCTTGGAGATATATACTTCAATACTTTGCTATTTTCTAGCTACAAGCAGAGATAAATCGTTTGTGATCAGGACAAAGGCGTCTGAAAGCAACCGCGAACTGCAACAACAAAAAAGGAGTGGGGAAATTATTTTCTAGTTTACACATGGGACCAACAAAAAAAGCGCTGTCTCTGATCAAAACAAATCAGATGTTTTATGAAGTTTACAGCCCATCTGTCGATCATCAGGTAAATGAGTGAATCACACGACGCGGCTCCGGCAATCACAGGTTGAGATTTAAAAGGTTATCTCACAGTTATCTGCAGAAATGTTGCATGCAAGGAAAAATTAAAAACGGACAATCCGTCCCCATATAAGTGAAATACCCTTGATTACGACGTTAAACCTCAATCAAACAAACAAACAATGAAGTCCACATGCAAACACCGGTCTCTGTGGAAAGGAGCTTCCCAATTCCTTTGTACTCTCAGCGACTAGGGATATTATTGACCTTAACCCTCGGTTCTTTTATCAAGCAAGTAAAACTTACAAAAAGAGGATCTTCCCGGTTTTCCCTCCCACTTATTTTCAAGGACCAGTGTGAAGTGGACAATCCGTCGTCATATATGTGAAATAGCCTTGTGTACGACGTTAAACCTCAATCAAACAAACAAACGAAATTATCTAACATCAAGTACATTTCTTTATTATATCGTATTGTTACTTATTTCCTTTCGTAGTGTAAGTGTTGCTCTGACAGTTTTGCTGTTTATTGGTTTTAGGCCTACAGGTGGGCCCGGTAGGTGTAGAGAGAGAAACCTAGTTGTGAAGCATCGCAATCATCCCAAATGGTAAAGTTTCAAAGCTTTATACCACATCGCTTGAATGACAAAAAACCCGTAGGCATCACGCTTTCATCGCTGGGAAATTTCACCGGCGGCGTACGAAACTGCGGCTGTTGATGGAAATATGACACCGGCTGTTGTGGCGCGTGTAATGGCGATGGCGTAATGAAGGAGTATCAAAGAATCATATTAATTTCCTGGTCATATAAAATATCCAGACATCAACAAGATCTTCGGAGTCTTAGGCACGTGTTGATTTCAATCAAGAGAGCTCCTGCAGGTGTTCTTACCCGAGAGCTGCAGTTACGTATTTTATAAACAAACTCTAGTCTCATCACCCTACTGTATGTAAGTCTGCCTGTTTTGCCATTTGCTTCGAAGGATGACTCGTACTTTTCCCAATATAAAAAAGGGATCAAAAGACGCCATCTTGTTTAAATTTCGATACCAAATCGGAAGGAAAGTTGAAAAAAGCTTTGGGTACCCATAGGAAGTTATAGATTAAGGTAATGGACTCTAAATCAAACATTTAAGTTCACGTGAGATTCGATGTGTAGATTTCTTTGGAAAAATAACTATACTGGCAAATAAAGTGAAAGCCCCCTATGAAACATGGAATGCGATGTATTCGTCAATGCAGTTATAGCCGTCCTTCACAGATACTGCAGGATCCAACCGTATGCGTGTTTTCGCTGCATATCAGATGTCTATAAGGTGTTTTCGTAGCAGATTTCTGCAGCAGTTTTTACCCTTTGAAGCAGTATTTTCCGTTAAGTTTATTTAACACTTTCGGATATATATATATATAAAACCAATTTATTGGCTGATTGATTCCTAACCAATGCCGAATATCTTGTTGACTACATTTTTTACAATACTTTATACACCTTACAAATGGTCATTACCTTATATCGATATGTCTCTCGATGTTGTCCGTCATATTGTTGTTGAATATTGATAATAATAGAATTTCTAACAGGTGATACATCGGGTGCTTGTTGCTTATCCCCACGCTAAAGGGCATTTAGTCGGTATTCTCCACCAGTTGATAAAGTGATATATACCAACATTGAACCAACCATAAAATAAGATTTTTTGTTGTAATTGCACTGCTAGAAAAAAAATTCCTCCAGGGTTATTAAAAATGACAGCATGACAATACCTGAAAGATACTGCGCTTAGCTGAGATGAATCGGATAATAAAGCTGTTATGAATATAATGGATGACAAACGCCATGTTTTCTTGAATTTTTGTTATGTAAGTTACGATTGATCAGGTGTGGCACAAGCTCTGGACCTATTAAATAAATGTCTGATTCAATACAGCTCTTGATTTATAAATGAACTTATGAACCATTTAACTTAAGGCAATCATTATTTGTTGACGAATGCTAGGTTATGGCTATTTGGTTAAATACAGGACAAATAAATTCATACATGGCTATAAAGTAAACGTTGTTGTTTAGGCCCACTTACTTGAATGAGGACATTAATTGCAAAATCTTAGCGTTTTGCTTCACCAATCGGCGATATGCATGATTTCTATGTTAATAATAACAATATATTATTTTTTTGGTAACGTCAATAGACAGATTATACAAATTCTAAAATTTTACAAAATATTTTCCGCGATAAGATCAAGCATAGTATTATACAAGCCAAACTGACAGATGTTTTCCAGTCAGTCGGAAATCTGGTATCCATCAAATTTTCTACTCTTTTTAATCTTGGTATGTTGTTGCGAGAAAAAGGCTTGGAGATGTATACTTCAATACTTTGCTATTTTCTAGCTACGAGCAGAAATAAATCGTTTGTGAACAGGACAAAGGCGTCTGAAAGCAACGGCGAACTGCAACAACAAAAAAGGAGTGGTAAAATTATTTTCTAGTTTACACATGGGGCCAGCAAAAAAAGCGCTGTCTCTGATCAAAACAAATCAGATGTTTTATGAAATTTACAGCCCATATGTCGATCATCAGGTAAATGAGTGAATCACACAACGTGGCTTCGGCAATCACAGGTTGAGATTTAAAAGTTTTCCTCGCGGTTATCAACCAAGTATAGCTTACAAAAAAAGGTTTCCTCCCGGTTTTCCCCTGTAATTTGGCAAGGAACAGTGTGAACTGGACAATCCGTTGTTATATAAGTGAAATAGCCTTGAGTACGACATTAAACCTCAATCAAACAAACAAATGAAATTATCTAACATCAAGTACATTCCTTTATTATATTGTATTGTTTCTTATTTCCTTTCATAGTTTAAGTGCTGCTCTGACAGTTTTGCTCTTTATTGGTTTTAGGCCTTCAGGTGGGCCCGGTAGGTGTAGAGAGAGAAACCTAGTTGTGAAGCATCGCAATCATCCCAAATGGTAAAGTTTCAAA
>JARFOD010107387.1:0-15813 GCA_031763545.1 Mopalia muscosa
GAGCTAAAGGGTAATGGAAAGCAGATTTGTATGTTATGTTCTGTATTTGTGTCCGTCGTCATATAAGTCAAATACCCTTGAGTACGACGTTGAACACCAATCAAACAAACAAACATATCAGTAAATAGCTTAAAGTGTATGTTCAAACACAGTATGTGTATCTTTGTCAACTCCTTATCTTTGACAACAGACCAAGATGTGTATTATACAATAATAACTCTGATTGTTCTTCTTTATTTTTTGCTAGGTGGCTGCCACATTAAATAACTTGGCTGTACTGTATGGTAAGAGAGGAAAATACAAGGACGCAGAACCGTTATGCAAACGAGCATTAGAAATAAGAGAAAAGGTAAATATCTTTTAAAAGAGCTGATATGTTTTTTTTTACATTTGTCAGATATAATGCTGTGTTTCTTAACAAAAGTGATAATTTGTGATAGTTGTTTGTTTGATGTTTTTCTCGCTGATTTATTTTGTGTTTTTATTTTGTAGGTTTTGGGAAAAGATCACCCTGATGTGGCGAAACAATTGAACAACCTAGCACTTCTTTGTCAAAATCAAGGCAAATATGAAGAGGTCGGGTGCCCCTTAGATTGAAAAATCATTTAAGTATTAAAAATTTAAGCGGGCAGTTGGAGGGAGCTTCATGTTGCCCTGGTGCTCTCAGGGCTAAAGGGGAACAGGAAGCCGATCTGTTTGTGGTGTCTGTATCGCGTCCTGTTGTTCCTATATTTGTCCCATCTTTGTTTGTTGCCAGTAGTGTCTAGGGTGGTTTCCTTCACCCATTGGGGTGGCACGTCGTCATATAAGTGAAATACCCTTGAGTACGACTTTAAACCTCAATCAAACAAACAATTAAAACAATTTTAAAATATTTGTAATATAAGTGCTCTTACTTCTAACTTATTTTTTTTCAAATAAGTAGAAATTCCCAAATTTTCAATACGTTAGTTGTCTAAATTGGTTATATTCAATGACACTGGTCAAGTTTTTTTTTTCTCAGGCTAGTAAAACTGTCTTCTTTTTTTTTTTACAACACAGCAAAAAAACAAAATTCACGGATCAGTATATTTTCCAATGTAATGAAATGTCCTTTTTTGTCTCCCCTTGTTTTCTGCTCGCCTTGGCCAACAGGTGGAGCAGTACTACCAGAGAGCATTGCAAATCTATGAGAACAAACTAGGTCCTGATGATCCTAATGTAGCTAAAACAAAAAATAATTTGGTAAGAAAGTATCTGGTATTAGCATGGTAGCTCTTGGTCTTCTTTGCCCTTTTTTCTATTGTTCATCTCACCTTAGATCAAGTTCACTGTGCACTTTTGAACAAATATGTCTTTATTTTAAACCATACTGGAAATGTCTCTTGGAAACTGAATGTATAATATGGCAACAATGTTGTACAATTCAAGTTTTACTTTTATCAGTTCAATTCAGAAATTATTTGATTGTAAAAAATGGTTTGAATTCAAATATTTTGCTGCGAAAGATTAAAATGTTAAATGATTTCTACATTTCCAGTGTGTGTTCTCTCATGCCTTTTGGTTTTAGTCAGTTTATTTTTCTTTTCACTGTGGCTTACTGCATGTTGTAGTTTTGTGGTGATTTATCCTTACAGGTGGAGAGATTCTACAAGAGAGCTTTAGAAATCTATTTAAAAAGGTTGGGTCATGACGACCCCAATGTTGCTAAGACTAAAAACAATTTGGTAAGATATAAGAGTATTATGAATATCTGAATTGAAAAAAAATGATATAAAAAATGTTGCTCCAGCTATCTGCTTTTGGGGGATACACAGCAGCTGCTGCATTTAGAACAGGTTTTGCTCTTTTCAGACAGCTTTGTGTGAGATTGTTCATACTACTACGATAATGTTTAATTTCATTTTTATGTAACACTATATTATTCAATCTCAGAAGTATTCCTTTGGTGGTTAGTAGAGAGCTTCTTGTTGCTCTGGTGCTCAGCGCTAGTGGGGCAACATGAAGCTGTTTTGTTTGTGCTGTCTTTGTGGTGCGCCTAGAAATTGCCCTGCCTTGCCATTATTTATTTCTAGTAGTGGTGAGGGTGGATTCTTCCCCAATGGGCTGACATGCAGGCAGATGAGTGAAATAACTTTAAGTATGGTGCTTAACCCAATTCAATAACACAATCACGATTTAGTTCATACTACATGTACTACAATAACATAGAATCCATTTTTATGTCACACTAAATTTGTTTTATCTCTCATGTATTAAACATACATGTACTAAGCACACGAACTTAGTGATTTATTTGCCACAGCATGCTCTCCATACTATTTTTTATTTTCTTTATTTTCTTTAACTGTGTACTATTGTCTTTGTACATTTTATCCAAAAATCTTTGTGTTGTTAACCAGGAAGTGAGTCTTGGCATGAAAATATATCAGCGGTCACTTTAGAATTGTCTTTTAGTTTATACATTATGTACCCTTTGCCCTGTCAATCTTATAAAAATCAGATCAAACAGCTCCTCATGTTTTTGTTAACACAAAAGCCTGCCAAATGATATTCAACTAGATTTCTGGGGTTTATGGAAGGTCAGCCTCCCAACTGTCCTGTCAAAAACCCTTGAAAAAAATTATCTATGATAAACACAAAATCCAGATGAGACAAGCTACATGTAGACCTGCATAAGTAACATAATTTGTTGCAGGTTGTTAACTTGTTAAATGTATGTTTTATCAAAAAAGAATATGGTATAAGTTGGATATCTGGATCTAAAAGATCCATGTTAAAAATAGTAAAAACAACTTAGTGGAATTCTCTGGCTTTTACAAACCAGCTTTGGCAAGCGGCTCGTTGATTTAACAATTTTACAAAACAATCAACACTGTTTGGTATAGCTTTGTGTCGGACCACAATTGCAAAAAACACAACACGGAGGAGCTTTTCAGATATGATATATTTTCTTTAGGGGCTAAAGGCAGCTAAATTCTACACTGTTGCTATAGGACCTTTTATTTGTTTATTATTTGTATGATTTTGGTACATGATTATATTGCCTGCTACCTATGTTGTGTGATAGTGGTTTCTGTCACCTGTATCAGGAAAAATGTTACATGACCTTAAATCATTCGTTAGCATCCAAATCAGGAGTCAAACAAGCAGTGAACCTGATTAATATTGTCATTGAATCCACAAGTGAACCCACCTCCAGTATGAATTCTATTAAGCTCATATGGTAACAATACTGTGATCTTTACCTTGATTTTTTTTGTTTTGCAAGTGTCAGTTTAAAATAAGAGGGAAAATATTTTTATCAGTTATTTTGATATTAACCTATGAATTTGGTCAGTTATTCTAATTTGGATTACAAATATCAATCAATTTTGATTGGATAATATGAAAGTTTGATATGTTATCACTGATCACCAGCCCTTATTTTCACTTCTGAATATCCCATCAATAATACTGATCATGAGATGACAAAAATATACAAAATTAACCGATTGGTTTTTATTGACAAAATTTGTTGTATTGCATAAAACGGCCTCTGATTTCTTGTTCAGGCCTCCGCCTATCTGAAACAAGGTAAATACAAACAAGCAGAGAACTTGTACAAGGAAGTCCTGACTCGAGCCCACGAGAAAGAGTTTGGAAAAGTAGACGGTAAGTCAAAAAGTACTAAACATGGTTGGAATAACTTATGATGAACAATAATTTTTTTGTTTGAATCCTATGTATTTCTTTTCTTATTTGTTTTAATGTCATTACGGTTAAGATTTAGGGAAAATTGTGTTAGTACCTAAACAAACGTTCGACTCCATTCGAGTAATATTCTTGTCTCTAGCAAGTTAAAAAATATGGTGTTTAACCCCAATCAAACAAACCAAAATTCCAGCAAGTTAATGAATATGGTTAACAACAGTATGTTTTAAGGATAGAGATACTGTTTTACACATTTATTAGGCAATGATGGAAGATCAAATTTTCAAATTTAACCTTTTAAAGTTATATTAGTGACTTTTTACTGTAAGACTACATCTGTTCATGTGAGTGGAATAACGTTAAGTATGACATTAAACCCAAATTAAACCATATGTGATTTTTATGTCATAAATGCCCGTATTTGTATGAGCTCGAAACGTACATTTGTAAGGAAGTTGCTCCAGGACTTAAAGACACTTCTGTCTTCACACTTCTGTCTTCACACCAATCAAACAAACAACCAATCTTTGTGTAGGTTGTAAACTTGATTTCTTAGTTTGTGTATGGAGATAGGTTGTATGCTAGCTATGTGATTGTTGTCATTAAAGTATCTTGGGGCTGATCCTTGATTTCTGTTTGTGTATTTCAGGAGAGAACAAACCAATATGGATGCAGGCAGAGGAAAGAGAAGAAAATAAGGTTTGTTATTAGAATCACTGTTTTTATATCAAATGTGGATTGAGCAGTGTGTATTACAGTTAATTATCATGGTGCATGCCCTCTGACTAAGGATAGTATGTTATAAGTCAAACCAATGGGCTGGTACACTGTCATATGAAAACAACTTTAAGTATGGCAATTTACCCCAATCAAGAAACAAACTCGATTTTAAGTGTTTTCTAAAAACAACAAAAAGTAACATTAATGCTAATTTTATACTTCATGTAGAATTTTCAGACCCAGAATGAAATATTTCACATATTTAATATCTGTCCGTCAATTATCACATTAGTTTTTTTCTCTGTTTAATGAACAAACCTTAGGTCAATGCTTTTTGGAATGTTGATCAAATAAATGTATTAAAATTCACTCAAATGTTACCGCCAAATGTGGTGTAAAACACTAAATAATCCCTCAGTAATTATTTGAAATAATGAAGTTGATATGAAAACTGCTATGCATTTACTTCACAAAGATAGAAATTTCATGTCTTCATATTTCTTTGCAGGAGAAATATAAGGATGGGGCCCCCCAGCCTGAGTATGGAGGATGGCACAAAACTGCTAAAGTAGACAGGTATGGGAGTGTATATATAACAACACATGTCACTCTTTATAGGACACCCTGAATCACAGACAGGGCTCTATTCCTCAAACAGATCTCAGTCGTCTAAGTTGAATATGATATGACTGTCAATACAAACATTTTGTACTAGACAGCCTAATAGTTATGTTCAATTTAGCTGGAGATTTTTTTTATGGAATGACCCCAAGCCAGAAATGCAGAACACCAAACAATTGCACATGTCTGCTCAGTAGCTAGAGATCACGACCTGGCTGAATGGCTATCAGGACAAAACTGCTAATTAATTATGTGGTTTGAGGCTAACCAAAACAGTTCATTATAAATTGCTGACAGAAGGTTCTTCTGTTGTATGTTCTATAGAAGGCTTTACCAATATAGGAACCACTCCAAAACATTAGGAGACCTTGAAAATCATCTTCTTCACTTGGTTGAAGAATTTTGTTTACCCTTTCTTTTGCGCTCAGAATAATCCACAGGTTAAATAAACATACCTCAGTCATATTAAAAGTAAAGTAAGGGTGAGGTGAAGTGTTAAACTTGATGTTATGATGCAGTGTAAAGCTTGAAAGCAAGTAAATAAAGAAGTAAATGCAACTATTATTTCAGTCCAACCGTGACAACAACTCTGAAAAATCTTGGAGCACTTTATAGACGACAAGGAAAATATGAGGCTGCAGAAACACTTGAAGAGTGTGCCATGAGGTCCAAGAAAAACGTGAGTAGTCCCCCTTTGCTGTGGAACTCTTCTGTTCTTTTAACAAATCTTGAGCTAATAAAACCAAAATCTTTATCTGTTAATAAGATTGAAAGACATTGTTAGAAGGCACATGGTTAACGCTTTTTGATTTTTAGAACTTATGTAGAAAAGTTTGTCAAAAATGTTTTAGCAAGAAGGTTTCAATGGAGGTAACTTTGTTTAACTTGGGCATGTTAAATTATCAGGTCCTGGCAAATTTGACAACCTTCTGGTCACTAATTGTCTTATTTCATGCAAAAATGTAGTTAAAGTTGAAACCCACAGTATTCATGATACAAACATTGATGTGAGAAATCATTAAATGTTTGGCTATTTAGTTTAAATCTTCATGTAAATATTTTGACCCTTGCGTATGACGTTAAACCCCAATCAAACAAACATACAAACAATATCATGTAAATATTTTAGATTATAAAATACATAAGCTGTGTTCAGTTTGTACCACAGTTATTGTACACTCACATACATTTTCCCCAAAACATGGATGTTTTTGAAGATATAATGTATTGAGTTCAATGTTGTTTCATGAATACTTGCGGGAAGTGATGTTAATTAAAATTTTAGAAAAAATTAGAGAACTTGCTTCACACTAACACTGCTGGTGTTTTGTCTACTGTTCAGTCTGCACTGGCTTATTCTTTTCTACTATAGATAATATAGATCACAAGAGGATGATGTTAAAAACAATTACTTCATCAACAAAACCATGTGTTTCTTTGGTTTGATACTCCATCTAACTCAACGCATATTATGTTTTCTGTTCACTGTATGCTAAATTCTCCTGGATCTGTAACCCTATCATTTTGAACAGTTGAATATTGTAAAATGTTTATGAATATTTTGTGAGAAAAAAAAAAATTAATTGCATATGTTTGAACTACTACATTGTTTTTAACATCATTCTCTGCCCAAAATTATATTTTCAAGATAGAAAATATATATTAATACATGTATGTGGAATATAATATGCAACTATGTTATGTTAAAATATTTAATCCGTGATAATATGGGCTTAGTTGTGTCATTAAAGTTCTGTGACTTAGTTCTATGAAGGCAAATCAATCTCCTCAAAATCTTTCTTTTTAATCCATATTTAACAATGAATGATAACTAACAATTGTAAAGCTTTCTTATTCATGGTTATCCTTAAGCTACTTTGTGTACTTAAAGCAAGTTATTTTGAAACTAAAACATTCTAAATGATAATGTTTAGGTTAAAGTGTCACCAGTTTTAGGTCATTTATTTGTCATTCTGATACCTGTAGTAATTTGGCAATGGGTTAATTGTTAATGTTAGTTGGTGAAATGTTTTAAGTTACTAGCAATTATTATTTTGCAAACCGGTAAGTATTTTCAGGTTGACCCAATTTACCGTAGTTTGGAGAATTTAAGAAGAATTATATTTTGTTCAGAACAGATTTACACATTACACTTGATAAACTAACAGATAGCTTTCTGAACACAGTAAAAAAATTTGACCCAAATTCTCCCTCCCTGTTCATCGACCTTCATCCTCTATCATGCACCATTGACCTTGACCCCCATGACCTTTGAACCACTACAGCAAGGTTAGGTATTTCCTGGCAAAAATTGTTTCCCAAAGATCTTTTTCTCTTTCTTACTGCATGCTTCTTGTTGTTGGTTTTGTCTTTGTTCTGTTAGCCTTTTAAGTCACTCCCATTTTTGCTTTTTAATATGAGAATGTTAAAACATTTCTCTTCCATAGTATTGCTTGCTTTGTCAAGGACTGATAATATTTTTGCCTGTTCTTAATTTCAAGTATATATTTCATTTACTTTTACTCAGTAATGGCACACTAATCAATTTATCACTACAACCATTTCTTTTCTGAGCGTTGCTTTTAAGTTGAGCAGTGTTAAGCTCACAGCCTATTTGATGTTTTTTGGTTTCCGCTAGGCCCTGGCAGTAGTCAGACAGTCCAAATTAGCAGAAGTATTAGGGAGTGACTACTCCAGGGAACAAAGTCCTAGAGACAGAAAAGTCCGTTCTAGAAGTCGAGACCGAGGTTTTCGCGACTCTCAAGAGAGTGTCGCTTATCATGAGAAAGTTGGTGAGGGGGAGGAAGTGAGTATTGGTGTCACATGGTCAGGGGATGGGGTGAGTATGAGTACATCTTTGGTTCAGCAAACTTTACTCTCTGCCAAACAAGATGCACTTGCTGGTTGCCATGGGAGACATTCCAACAACCCGCCCCAAAGGTTCCCCCCTCACCTTATCTGAATCCCTCCAGTGGGGCTATTCATCTACATTCATGTAGGTATGGGTCTGTCAATAGCACAAACTCACTGAATGTAACTCTTTTCGTCTTAACAACTTGTGAATCAAGTATAGATTGAATAGTTACTTATTAATTAAGCAAAGTTAAGCCGATGAAATTATAGGCTTTTTTAATTTTGTCCTGATAGTAACCTTTATCTGGTTGTAGTTGGAATGATCTCTGATATAAATGTCCAATGACTGCTGGTAATTGTAGTGTTGTTCTCGTCATTGTTTTTGATTGGCTGCCACTGTCTCGTCTGCATCTTTGTGATTTGTTGAAGCTTTATTGTGACCACTATGTTGAAATTACCTGAAGTTAAGCTATACCTTGTCATTCTTGTACCTACATGTACTGTCTCTGTGTGTAAATACAGTTCTTGACATTCCCACTTGTTTGTGGATTTTATTGCCAATAGCTTACCAGATGCTTCAGCTGCTTTGCCCTCACTGTTGTTCTTGCTGTAAAAGTTCTCATAGAATTCTCCAGTTATATGTAGCTTAGTAGTGTTTTCTTGTATGGAATTGCAGAAGACTGACATATCAGTGATCTCAAAGTGTAGAGTTAATCTATAGAAATAAAAACAGAACACCTGACCAATTGCTGAGTGGAGACGCATGGCACCCAGTATCTTTTGTTGTAATCTAGATTATTGCCAACTGAGGGCTGCCAATTAAATGTTCAGTTTTTAAGAAGGGAATGAATCTTTGAAGCTTGAAGATAGGTCTTTGGCATCCAATGTTGACGTTCTTGATTTTTTGGCATGCTGCTGATTATTCATATTTCTTTTTTTGCCAAACCAGCAGACATATAGACAGAAGCATCAATTAAATGTAATAGTTAAGAAAGAACCATTGATTACTGTGCTCGAAACACCCCATTTCTAGATAAACATGTCATTCTTGTTAATCTACCTTGGTGATATGGCTATATACAGAGGGACTTTCAAAGTAACATCAGGTCTATGGCTATTCAAATCTCTTCATTAGTGTTGTGTAGTAAATCATTTGCATGGTAGATGTAGTTGTAATGTAGATGTGTGTTTGTGACAGGGCAGTATGTTTCAGCAGAAACATGTAGCAGATAGATATGTTTATTGTGGTGGGGTTTCTGTTTTTTTTAATTTTCACCAAGGAGCACAAAGACTAACCTTTTTCTCGCAAGAACATTTAAGGCTTGATTGATAGTAAAGAAAGCATTGTTGAAACCAAAACTATTCTGTAACGGGCAGGGTCAAGGGTATTGTTTGAATGAATGGCACAATTTGAATAGAAATTGAGTTGTAACGGATTGATTGAATAATGGGTTGAAAAAGGGGGTTCTTATTGTGTTAAAAAAAAATATTCTAGTGCTTAGCACTTACATCGCTTAAAGTTAGGAATTGTTCTGTAAATATAAATAGTAGTTAATGTTCTGGACATTTAAATTGATATTTTCTGATTAATTGTAAACGTCCTGTAATATACCCAAACTGGCATAAAACCCCACTATACATTCAGTTGTTACACAGCTGGGGATCACTTAACATTTATTTTAGTTGAAATTTAGTCTTAAGTGGCATCAAATTGTGTTCAGCATTTTACTGAAGAAGTTGTGTGCGATTTTAGACTTTGTGCTCCTGGGTTTTCTGATCAATATAATATACTTATACTGATAATTCATTGACTGAGCTAGTCAATTTAGTAAGATTAATTGAATGCCCTGATAGGGCACTTTTAAAAATATATTTATACCTGTACACTCCAATGGAACTGAGGAGTTAGTTGTTATAATATCATCAGGCCTGTGCAGTAATCTTTTCTGGCGGAATCTTGAAATCGGTGCCCTTAAATTTTGTGAGATAACCTCACATTTGCAGCTCCTTTGCTGATTTTTCAAATAAATAAATGTGCTTTTATAAAAAAATAATTGCTTTATAATACAAATTTCGTTGATGATCGAATTGACAAAATTTTTCCAAATCACAAGTACATTGCAAACAATTTGGGAAACCTATAAATTGGTCCTCCTAAAATAAATTTACATAACCAAGAGAATACTCTGTTCTGCCCGTTCTCCTCAACAGCACAGGCCTGGGTCATAAGATATTTGCTTCCAGATTATTTTATATGAACAAAAAAGGATTAAAAGTAAAAATAAATTTAGAAATGTAAAATATTTGTTATTTTTTAACTTAATGATAACAGAGTTTTTATAAAGAAGATAAATTTAAGAAGATTGTTAGTTCTGCAGCTTTGCATGGTATTGAGTTTTAAGTTCTATTAGCATGTTTCATCAAGTTATTTATTTCATCCATATTTATGGCCTGATCGCAAGACAACTCATCTCACTGAATACATGGTCAGCTTACCATTTAGTTAATTTCCTTCACTACTCAGTAGTTTTCCATCCAAAGACATCAAAACCAAAGCTATTTAATTAACGTTAAAGCCTGAAGTTTTGTTCACAAACCAGGTTTTTGATGATTTTAACTTATTTTAATATTAGACACACAGAGATATATAACTTTATAAATACCTTTTTGCCGCATTTTTTACATGCCAGTACAATCTTTCGGCCAAAGTTTTGGGCTCGCTTATTTTTCACACCTCAGCTGGCTATATTGGTGGTGATGGGTTGTCTTCTCTTTGATTGGCCTTTTTTTTTTTTATTGAGCTGTGATTTTGTTGTTGTTGTCTGACACATCTAATTTTAATCCCTCTATCAGAGTGGTAAACTTAAACGCAGTGGTTCATTTTCCAAACTGCGAGCTTCCATAAGACGCAGCAGTGCAAAACTCGTCCAGAAATTAAAAGGCAGGGCTGATGACTTCAGCTCGGGAAGGTAAGCGGTCCTCATTAACAAAGCCCATATAACCATACCCAGTCCAAGCACTCACTCTCTGTCACAAGTTACTGCCCTTTATTCACCATTTCCTACCATGCTTCCCAACTACTGACAGTCAGATGGTCCATATAAAGGAAATATCTGACCTTGCTGTGGTTCAACGTCTTTCTGGATCAGAATATCCGTATCTCGTTAAGACCAAAGTAGTACTGTTTCATACATGTATCTGGACATTATGCAGCACTTTTTATGCTTAAAGTTGGACTGTTGACAATCACATCTCACCAATATCATAACCATTAAAATTCAGTTTTATAATTATAAAACCCATTGCTGATGACTGTCTGCTCAAATCATTCCCCAAAAACACAACATAAACAGCTTAACAACACACCAAGGAATCTAGCATAATCTTTGGGTGATCATATTTAAAAGTTTTTCTGCAAACCAGTTAATATAACCCTAAAGTCTGTCTAATTTGTTTTCATTGTAAGTATGACTTAAAATACCAATTAAAGATAGAGTAACTTCCTGTGTTTATCTTCAGAACTACAGAAAGTGTGTATCTCCAGACGTTTTATAAGAATCATTACTAACATTAAAAGACCTTTACATCCACAAAAACAAAACAAAAAGTTTAGTTTTGGCGGGAAAATGAAAAGATTACTGACTATCAACATTATTATTCAGACTAAGTTTGAGGAGATGATTTCAAAGAAAATTCAATGAGTAATAGTTACTGTGTAACTCATAATATTAGTTTTATCTTAAGTGATTGAACGTCAATCTCTCACATCTCAGTGGAATTGAAACACACTTTACAATCACATCCTGCTTAACATATACTTTCCCATCATTTTGTCTTTCCAATTCTTGTAGTTTCAAAATAATACTATTGAAAACTGGTTATCAGTATTACCAGTGCAAACTATTTGGATTTTTAGACTCATCTATTAATTCTCCAAAAGCCTATGAAGAGTTGGTCCTACATGTAGTTACTGACAATAAAGAGGTCTCATAAACAGTGGATCCAAGGATTGATCCTCTGCTAACTAGGATATTTATGTGTGCTGAGTATTATAAGTTTCAACAATGATTGGTTAGAAAGTGTGTCAATATTTTATGAATTGGGTGGTATATCTACCTGATGTTTTTGATACCTGTATCCCAGTGAGACAGCACCTTGACATGTTTCAGTATAAGGAGAAACCTCTTATACTACAAGTTATAATGTGGATAACATTTCCAGGGTTCCACGTGGAACTGAATAACAGGCATTGTGTGATTGCTATAGGAATTTAGGCTCTGAAGACTTCCATCAAGAATACATTTCAGTATAATCAAAAATTAATCTACATGTTTGATTTGTTTATTTTCAGCATGAAAAGAGCAAGTTCCTTGTCAGTTCTCAACATAAACAGTGATGATATAAAGCAACATGTAAGTTTTCACTAGCATTATTATCATTTTGTAGTATAGTGAAGTAAAAATCACATTGTCACAATGAGGAATTCTGTGGTAATGAACATATTTGCTCTGTGACGAATAAATAAGGGCCCTTACACCATTTTAAAATTAAATGTCTTTTACAAAAGTTTTTTTCATTGCTTCAGACCTAGTGAGGTGACCTATTTCTGACATCATTACTACAAAAGACCCTCCCACTAATGGCGTCGATGCAATGCAAACATCACTAACAAATTATCAGTTTTTTACTTTATAGGTTATTTGTCTATTTCTGATAAATTTTGTGACCATATATCAGTTTGTCGAGTACATCAGATGGCTTCATTAGTCCTTATCATGTATGTTTTATGTCAAAGTGTTATTTTATGCTTCAGAATTGTGCCCTGACAAAGATTATGGCATGCTTTTCTTTGTGTCTGTCACTTTAGTTTGTATTCATGAGCACATTTTTATGTTCACAAAGTAATTAAGCTACAAATCATCCTGCTATCTATGCCTCTGGCGGTTGGAGCGAGCTTCATGTTGCCCTTGTGCTCTCAGAGCTAAATGGGAACAGGAAGCTGATCGGTTTGTGGTGTCTGTATTGCGTCCTGTTATTATGGTCTTGTGTTTGTCCTGTATTGTCTTTTGTTTGTTGCCTGTGGTGTCGAGGGTGGTTTCATTCACCCATTGGGCTGGCACGTCGTCATATAAGTGAAATACCCTTGAGTACGACGTTAAACCCCAATCAAACAATCAAACAAGCTATCTATACGTAAAAGTAAATTGAATATTCATGTGATGTTTTGATTAAATAAATAGGATTGACTGCTAAAAACACTTTTGTATAGACTGCTATGTGTATTAAATTAATACAGCATGCACTTCACCTTTATGTTACTACTCCAATAAAAACCTTAAATTTAAAAAAATTGAATCTAAATAATACTGGAATATATTTAATTGACTGCAATTGTTTTGCCCTCTGGCTAAGGGCAGTTTGTCTGAAGAATAGCAATACAGTTTTTTCTTAGCACTGAAGGAAGTAAACTTTCCAACATTATGAAAGCACGGTGTAAAACATTGATCGATCAATCAATCAATCAATTGTTTCAATGTTTATTGGAGTATGACAGACCTGCCTACCCAGTGTATTCTGGAGTATTTTGTACACATACATGTAATTTATGTAAAATACACCAAAAGACCATCAAAATACATACAAACGTTCATATTCTGCACTATGCTGTAAGTTCCTGTAACAACAAAATACTCTAACTGGCATAAATAACTCCTAAAAAACTAATTCTTTACTCATAAATTTCTTCTGGGGTAGGCAGGTCTGGTATGAATGTAAAAACTGAGATGCACACCTTAGGTTCAGCATTCATACTCTAATAAACGTTACAAAGATTGGAGTAAATCCTTATCTTTCAATCAACATCAATATTCTGAAGTAATTTAAACGTCATAGTCTCAGCATATCTTATGACATAATTAGAGTTATTTAAATACATTCTAAAAATTCCAGTGTCAATAAATTGTATGTAATTTTAGTGCTCTGATTTATTTCATGTTTCTCTTTGCTTTCAGGAAAGTCGGCGGTCGATCGGTGATTTAAGTACAAGAGGACTAACAGCCAGTACAGACCAGATATCAAGCCGACACTTTTAACAGCCACCATCTAGCCCTAGTCAATAACCAATTCTCTTAGTAAAGCAACTTGGAAGTGACAAGGCCTAGATTGGCATGGAGGCTGCCACATCCTTTTTTTACATCCATGAGAATTGGCACTTAATATTCCAAGTTCTCTTTCCAATATCTTAAATGATTAAAATATACTTGAGTATTTGTGGTCATTTGTGCATGTAATTGTGGTTTATAGATATTGTTAACTCTCACGTCAATTTTATGCCTTGTCACTTTCTTTAGTTGCTAATAAATCCCATTTCTGTAAATATTCTCAAAATCTCTGCCATGGGCTTTTGTGCTAACAGTGATATTTATATATCTATAAATATATATATATATAGTATGAGACAATAATTGAGTGTATATATCACAAAATAGATTGAAAGGAACTGACAACAATTTTGTTGTGGATTAATATAAAATGTAAACTATAATTTGAAATCTTGTAGAATTGTTGGCATATCAGTTTGCTGGTGAATTTTGTTAGGAAAGAAGTCTGGCCTCTGAAGATTTGTACCCATTAGCATGGTCTCTCTTACACTGGTTTTAACTGTGTATACCAATAATAACTTTATCACAGTGGAAACCTTAAGTGCCAGATTATTTTCAAGGCAATCTTAACACATGAAGAACATTACACACTGGTAATGGTTTTCCTAAGAGATTTCTTGGGAAGTTATGTTAAGACTGGTACCTGCTGGTTAAAACTTTCTTAAGTCAGCATTATTTCATAACCTCAGGCATTCTCCTTGAAATGGAGGACAAAATAAATTCATTTCGTATTTTCGATCCATCCGTCATTGGGGTTATTGAAATGAAGACATGCTTGACTTAACATGTGCTTTAAGATTACCTTGAACACCGAGCACGATGTATACAGGCTTGTATTTGTAAGCGAAACTGGTTTGATAAACCTCGATCAATAAAATTAAAAAGGAGGTCTTTTTATGTGTCTCGTTCAAAAAACTATGTATGCTATTTTCTGTTGTCCTTTGACGTGAAAGTAAAATTGAATACAGTGCCTAACTGATGTCTGGCTTTAAGACCTGGTGAAAAGAACAGATGTCCTGGGAAGCTAGATGGAGGTCAACCTATTTATGAGGGCTTCTGGCAGTATCAACACATGATAATGGCGAAAGTATTCACTATTGTCCGCATTTTTATTATTTTGTCGTGATTATACGATCGAGTTGTAAAGTTGTTCATTTCATGATTTGTGATTGCGGATATTAATGTACATAATATAGAAATTCGAATTTTGTTTTCAGACTGGGTGTAGATCATGGGACTGCCTTTAGTACCCATCTGGCATTCTAGGTTTTCACGCTTTTCTTTTTGACTGATGATTGCTATAATGAAATGGTATATAAATTATCTTGCATGTGGTCCTGTTACTCTAAGTAGAGAAGACGGGTGAAATGTAGTCGTAATATGGGATATGATCCCCTGAAAACTCCAGATTAGCTGTTCACAATGCTCTTATGTTCACCTTATGTGGTTCATTATCATGTACCATAAATGGAATTGATAATATCTGCAAGACATATAGTTACAGATTCATAATCAGCATATAGTTGTGTATGTTTGCATAATTCTTCAGTCCCACAGCCCTATCTCTTATCGATGAGCCGATGCTACAATAACCTGTCCTCTTTGTCTTTAGATCTATGGTTCTGTGATCAGAAATAAAATCCTTCATGCTTTTATCTGATGAGTTGTGTGATTCTTTTACAATAGTTCAGTGTTTATTTCATCAAAGATGCGGCCGTGGCTCAGTGGTAGCGAGTGCGCTTCCTGAACCGAACATGCTTCGATTTACCGTTCACGGGTTCGAGTC